>CAUYLG010063254.1:0-118185 GCA_963573385.1 Cacajao melanocephalus
TCTTAAGGACCTGTGGCATGGGCATGTGTATGTTTCGAGGAGGTGAGGTGTGTATGTCGGGGGTCCTGTTTAAAGTGGTGCCAATCTTCTCCAGGCTTCCAAGCAGTCTTGCCTCATCTTGCTTCTCTTTTGATCCATGTGGGGGTAAAGGGAAACTATTATTTCAATTAGGGCTTCTCTGAGCTCTTACCTCTAGAAAAACGGTTGTGTGCGGTGGCTCACACCTGTAATCCCGGCACTTTGCGAGGCCAAGGCAGGTGGATCACTTAAGGTCAGGAGTTCAAGATCAGTCTGGCCAACATGGTGAAACCTCGTTTCTACTAAAAATACAAAGATCAGCCAGGTGTGCTGGTACATGCCTGTGGTCCCAGCTACTTGGGAGGCTGAGGCAGGAGAATTGCTTGAACCTGCGAGTTGGGGGCTGCAGTGAGCTAAGATTGCACCACTGCACCCAGCCTAGGTGACAGAGTGAGAGTCTGTTTCAAAAAAAAAAAAAAAAAGAAAAATATGCAGATATCACCCTGGAAACAAGGAGATTAGATTGACCTTTGCCTTTCAGCTCATCGCTGGCTACCTTCTATTCCCTCCCGAGCCTTGGCGTCCCTGTCTGTAGAATGAGGCGATTCTTACTCTTCCTTTCCTGTCCCACACCACTGAGGTGAGGAAAGTGACAGTGTTACTAAATCTGGTGTAAGGTAAGCTCCAGGGGAACCTGGTGCTCTGGCTTTTCCATCTGAGCCTTGGAGTTGGGGTGAGAACAGCCCACGACAGTGTTGAGTGGTGGCTGTGGAAACAGCACCCCTCGGGAATGCCATGTGGTGTGGCATGCATTTTCTAGCTGTTCTGTCCCCACTGCTCAGAGAAGTGTCCCAGCAGCCTCCCTTTCTCACTTGCTGTCTTTTCTTTCTCTTTTTCTCCCTTCTCCCTCATACTGTTTCTTTTATTCCTGTATCTATCACAACTATAGTTTCCAAATTGAAAACTGGGGCATAGCCTGGCAATACATCAGAGCATTGGAAACGTGGCCATCCACAGGCATTCTGGGATGAGTGAGCTAAACACCCCCTCCCTGTGCCACCTCCTCTGCCTGTGTCTGCTCTGGGCTCCAACTCCATGGCCATATGACGTGTGTTGGGGTCAGCGTGATGCCCAGTGCCCAGATGTTTAGAAATGTCCAGATGGTAGATTTAATATTTGCAGTTTTGTATATTCTGGGTGCCCTTTAGACACGGTTCAGTAAAAACAAATACATGAATAAATTTTAAAAACCTCTACAACCCAAGCAGTGAGTTGTTTAGCATCTTGTCTTCAAAACAAGTGGTAGAGATTGAGTTTTTTTCCCTCCCTGCTGGCATTATTTTGGTGGTGTGCAGCACAGAATTCGTATAAGCCATCTCTGACCACAGTCTCTGAGTACCTTCCTAGGAAGTGACTCCTCTATGCAAGAACACCATGGCTTGGTTTCCTGAAGCCACATGGTCTGTTTAACAGTGAGTGTGGTCCCCGGTTCAAATCCCTATCACACCATCTATCCGTCATCCACCCACCCACCCACCTGCTTTTTCTCATTCCTTTCCTCCCTCCCTTTTCCCCTTGCTCCCTTTCTCCCTCCTTCCCTCCTTCCACACTTATATGTCCTCTACACACCCTGCACTGTGCTAGATACTGACCCTTATCTGCTAGGACTCAGGGTTTATTGGGTAAGACAGATGTGCACACAGCAGTTGTAGGACATGTTCAAGTGCAATTCCCTCCCAGACCTATCTCTGGCTATTTTCACCTTCTCTTCCTGACTTCATGTCCTGCCACCCTTGCCCCACCAGCTTCCCCTGTACCCCCCTCTCCCCCCCATACTGCCCCGTGTCTCCAGGGTGGGAGCAGTGTCTCCTGGAGCTCAAAAAATATCAGAGAAGAGCTACTCCTTTGTAGCAGGGAGATCTCCTTCCGAAACATGTGTGGGTGGCTGGAAGAAAGAGACATTTATACCTACAAGTTTGAAAGGTGTCCTTTTCTCTCCTCTCTCTCTGGAACATCAAGTTGATGTCTCCCCATAGAACAGCAGGCCTCCTGCCAAGGAAGGCAGCACCTCTCATTGGGGTGGGGGACGTTTCTTCCTGCAGAATGTCCTCCCCTTGCATCCCCACCCCCACGTGGGAGCAGATGGACAGGGGGACGGAGCCAGTTGTTTATTTCAGTTCTGGCTGATGTCGGCCTGGTGGGAGAGTGTAACCAAGAAGAGAGGAGGCTCGTGGCTTTGGGAGCTTAATTAAACATATTTACAAAGTCCAGGCCTGGTTAGCTAGTGAGGAACAATGAGATGGAAGATGGTATTGCATTAGAAGATTAATAAACTAATTAAAGAAAGACTGCAGCGGCCTGGTGGCCCACTGGGGCAGGAGGCGAGTTTGACAGGTGTTCTTTTTTGATGATTGCCACAAATTTCAGAAGAGAAGACAGCCTGGATTTCCCCCAGTCCACGAGAGAATACTCCAGGCTGTTGTGCTGTCTAATCGCTCAGACTGCTAGTCAAGTTGTTTTCCAAGCCTGTGGGTCGGATGTTATGTTTAGCCAGCTGGGGAAAGAAAAAAAAGAAAAACAAAAGCGATTTCTTTTTTCTCTAATCCAAAAAAAAAAAAAAAAAACACACGCATGAGACCATTTGTATTTTTTTTGGTGGGGGGGATGCCCCATTCCCAGGAAGAGTGGGCTAGGACAGGCAGGGGAATTTGGGGAGCTCCTGCAAGCAGTTTGCAGAAGAGCCTCCCTGGGGAGGGACTGCCTCCCATTGGCCTGCCTCTTGCCCGTTCTATCAACGTTAGCATGCTGCTCCATGGTTCTCTTGCAATCTGATTACTGTTTGGATTTTTGCACAGGTTACATTAGGTTTAAATGACTGCCCTTTACCATTGCCTGGGACATAATGAGTAAAAACAGGCCCTTATGCAAAGTCCAATGAAGACCCTGACTTGGTGAAGCAACAAAACAAGCCCTTGACTCAGGGAGTGGCAGTGGGGCTTGAGACCCATAGACCTCTCTTTTCTCAAGACCCCCCACCACCACTGTTAACGTTATTTTCTCAAGACCCCGAAAGGCATGCCTCTTTCCTAAACAGGGCCCAAAGGCTCCTGCTCAAAACCAGGAATGAGGCTGTGGAAACACAGTTTCCCCACACGATGGGAAGCATCAGTTAGGAGCCCACACCTTCAGTGACAGCCAAAAGCATAAGAGAGTGTGTCGGGGGGCTCCTTTCCCTTGCTTATCTGTCCCAGCCCTGGGAGCTCAGGGGCCCCAGTGTGCGGGGCATCAGCTGCCTGGGCTTGGTTCTCACAGCTGTCAGACTGCTCCGATCGGGAGCTGAGAGGATGCTAAGATGGTCATGCAAGTTTTAGAAAAGGTTCTGGGTATTTTAGTTCCTTCTTTTGAAAAAAACAAAACAAAAGAAGGGGGATAGTAATACAGTAAAATCAGTTCTGCCCACTTTATAAAATTGTCAGAGAAGCGAGGGGAATCACACACTTAGACAGTCCTAGGTAAACATGGCTATTGGTTATCAGGCAGTGCCTTCATTCCTTCCTATCTGGAATAAAATAAGGAATGAATGACTCAGACTGACCTGGGACTTATTAATTGTGATCTTGGCAACTTGTTGAAACTCTCAGAGCCTCGTTTTTAAATGAGGATGACAATGCTTGAGGTCAAAGTGTGGATTTTAGCATCATGATCAGGCTTTTGTCCCCTCCCAGTTGCTTAGCCTTGGAAAATTTATTTTCTCATCTGAAAAATGACATAATTCCTACATCATAGAATTATTCTAGAAACTGATTAAAATCATTTATGTAAAGTTTCCAACTCTGTGTCTCGTACGTAGTAAATGCTTAGTATAATAACTACATATAAAAATAATCTTGATTTTTCTTTTTCTTTTTTGAGACAGAGTCTTGCTCTGTTGCCCAGGCTGGAGTGCAATGACACGATCACAGCTCACTGCAGCCTCAACCTCCCGGGTTCAAGTAATCCTCCCACCTCAGCCTCCTGAGTAGCTGGGACTACAGTCGTGTACCACTATATCCAGCTAATTTTTGTACTTTTTGTAGAGATGGGGCTTCCCCATGTTGCCCAGAAGGATCTTGAACTCTTGAGCTCAAACGATCTCTTGCCTCGGCCTCCCAAGTGCTAGGATTATTACAGGCATCAGCCACCTGGCCCAGCCAATAATCTCAATTTTTCTTGTTAATAAATGAGGGTATCTAGATAGCATCCGCGCAGTATCGAGCACGTGGCAGATAGTCAATAAATAAAGGTCTCCACCTTCTCTCCTTTCTAAATGAATGAACCAGTCCGTATAATAAAAAACCTGGCCCAACTCAGTTTTCTTTTGAACAGAAAGGCTACTGCAGCGTAGAATGGTTAGAGCCTGAGAAGGTCACATACCTTTCAAAACCGCTCCACTGGGTCACTGCTTTCTCCAGGAGAAAAGAAATGGCTATAAGAAATGAAGTGGGAAGAACAAGGACAGAAAAATCACAACTCCACAGGAAGCACAGGGCTGACCTCCGCTGCGAGGAACCCTCCTCCTCCCCACGCTCAAAGGCAGTGCCTTTCAGTTTTCCTCGTGTGCCTCTGAGAGCACTCTGAAAGTCTATGTAGCTCCTCAAATGTCTTTAACATCTACAGTTTTCTCCATAAGTTGGAATCATTCCAAAAGGCATAATTTCAGGCTATAATAAATACTGACTCTTTAAAATGAATCCATTACTACTTGTTCAATGTATTCAATGGAATTGAAATACTATAGTTATCTATCATCGTCCCTTAAAAAGTATGCGAACAAACTGTTCTTTATTTTTTAATTTTTTTTTTTTAAGTTTTGTACAGGCAGGGTCTCCCAGTGTTGCTCAGGCTGGTCTTGAACTCCTGGTTTCAAGAGATCCTCCCACCTTGGCCTTTCAAAGTGCTGGGATTACAGGTGTGAGCTACCATGCCCAGCCTCAAACTGCTATTTAACATCGAGAAATTTTATTTCATTCTCTGATCTTCTTAAACTCATCTTTGTATTCTAACTCCCACAGAATTTTATTCTAACGTGGTATGTTTTTATGCTTGACAGTCTTTTTTAAGTGTACAGTTCAGTAATGTTAAGTTCATTCATATTGTTGTGTGTAATCAGAAATTTTAATATTAATACATTTCCATAAGTTTCCAAATGTTAAAATTACTTCAATGAGTGATCATTATAATTCAGTGTACACATTACCAAAATAACATAAATTTAACATAAATGTTGTCAATGCTAACTTAAACATAGTAGAAATTTATTGGGACTACATCTCTTAATGAGATTAGTGTGATCCTCCAATTAGATCATAAATATTTCTTCTTGATAGAATGAGTAAGGATATAAATCAATTCTATTCTCCACTGAAAATGTGTTTTTATTTTATAGATATGCACATTGATTAATTTTGCTTACATGCATAAGTTGATAGGAACAGAAGGTGTTTTATTATGGTAACTTCATCAGTTATTTGAACTCTTTCTGGGTTCAAATGGTCCAAATCACACAGTTACCTATCATCAAAACTTATTTTCTCTTTCAATTCTGTTGAAAGAGGAAAAGACTTCCTAAAGTATTTGTTGCCGTAATTAGAGCCATTTACTTTCTCGATTTCTGGGAATATCCAAGAAGCCTTTTCCAACATTTATTTATTTATTTATTTATTTATGAGACGGAGTCTCACCCTGTCACCCAGGCTAGAGTGCCATGTCATGATCTTGGCTCACTGCAACCTCTGCCTCCCGGATTCAAATGATTCTCCTGCCTCAGCCTCTTGAGTAGCTGGGATTACAGGTGCCTGCCACCACACCCAGCTAATTTTTGTATTTTTAGTAGAGACAGGGTTTCACCATGTTGGCCAGGCTGGTCTCAAACTCCTGACCTCATGATCCTCCTGCCTCAGCCTCCCGAAGTGTTGGGTTTACAGGGGTGAGCCACCAGGCCTGGCCCTAAAATTTATTTAATGACTATTAATTACATCCTCTATTTATTTTTTTAACTTAGTGGCAACTTGTCTCATACACTTTATTGAGAAAAGATTGAAAAATTAAACTATTATAAATTTCAATGTACCTTTTTCAAAGCATTTTAAAAAGTCGGTTGCGTTTGTTTTATTGGACGAGTCAAGTGTCTTTTTGTCAAAACCATATAGCTCAGATTTAGCTCATTCAATTTATGGAAAATGCCTTGTGCATAATCTGTTTAGCAAAGCCAGTCTTTCTTGTCAAACCAGTCTGGAAATCAGACTTACTTTCTGTGAGAAGAAGTCTGACTTAAATTTTTAGTTCAAATCAACATCATAGATTTGAAGGAGTATTTTAAAAACCACTATAAGAAGGATTACTTATAATCTTGTAAAAAGATTAGTAAAAAACAGTCAAGATTAAAATCATGAAGGATATAATATAATTAATCTTTTTTTATGGCAAATTAGGAAAGCAAGAATAAATTTATATGCTGTTTCTCATTACTTAGTTTGTCACAATTAAATGTCTGTGCAGCCAAAAATGCAAGTTATTTATGAAACAAAAGAAAATACGTAATAAAAGGTGTGGCTTCTTTTTTTTTTAAGCAAATATGCATGCATATGTGTACTGAACTTTAGTGTTAGCTTTTAGGAATAATTCAATTGAAATCTCGTTTAAAAATAAAGAAATAAGTTATTTAATTTCATTAGCCATTGAGATAAATTCTCCAACTAATTTAATAAAAGAGAAAAGTATCTGTTACTAAAGATGAATTGGTCCAGTAGCTAGCATTTAAGTTTATTTTTTGATTAATAGAAGGTGTAGGAGAAACAAATTTTAAACATTTTATAAGATGAAATAATCTCAGAATTGATTGTTATTGGAATACTTATTATATTATTTGATAAAATAGATTTAAACTACTTATTGAATAATGTACACTGCATTCAAAAGAAAGCACATACAATTTCTCTCTGTAGGTTTTATCTGGCATAACTTGTTAATATTAGTAGCCCTGAAAACATTTTATTTGTGTTTAAAGAATTAACATTACAAACCTGTGCTGCTTTGGCTATTCAAAGATTCCTTCCTTCTTTCCTTCCTTCCTTCCTTCCTTCCTTCCTTCCTTCCTTCCTTCCTTCCTTCCTTTTTCTTCCCTCCCTCCCTCCCTCCCTTCTTTCCCTCTTTTCTTTTTGTTCATCCTAGGGTTGGTACTGAAAATAGTTGAAAAGAGTTGCTTATATTTAATACGTGAGAAAAAAAGACATATTTTAGCCTTCGTTAGTCTTTATGATGTCTCGTCTTTGCTCTCCTGGGACCCTGTCAAAAGCAATGCATTCTTGGACAAGTCTTGAGGACTGCAGAGAAGAGGTCCTTACCCCAAATTGCCAGCATCTCACTGCCCTGACTTACAGGATGTCTGATTAAAGACCACCTCAGCGAGGGCCCATTACTGAGCTTGTGGCTTGCTCTTGACTAAAGAATGTATAAAGCAGGGAAGGACTGAAGGCCCTATGATGAACTTTGTGCCCTGATTTATCAATAAGGAAATCCACCCCCAAATAATGTTTTTAATGGTCCTTTTTGTTTGGTGCCCTAAAAACTTTTACATTCTGGAAAGTAAAGCACAGTGAGTGAGTACACTCTTGTACTCACACATGTATACTCATGTACGTATGTGAATATGTACACATCGTCATCCATATACACTCACAAACTCATACACCTTCAACTCGCACACCGAAACACACACGTCCACACACACTTATGTACACTCACTTTTTCTTCACTCACACCTACACTTACACACACACTACAGAAGTTGGTGGATGGCTCAGAGAGGTAAAGACCTCTATTTGCCCCAGGTCACACAACATAGCTGTGTACCCCAGTTTTAAGACTACTGCTCTAGGTTACCACGCACAGCTCCCCTCACCCAGGCCAAAAGTCTTGCTTTCCTTCTAGGAGACTAGGAGAGATGTGATGGTTCAGCTTCTTCCTTTTCTAGGAGGAGAAGGTGACAGGTCCTGTTGGGTCAACATGAATTGCTGGCTGCCCACTGCTGTGTCAGCAAGACTCTGACTGCCCTGGGGATCAGCAGTGTTTTTCTCTGAGGCACCCCAGCCAGGGCAAGTTGTCTGAATAGCATAAAAGCCCAGAAATATAGTTCATTGATGATCAGATATGGCATTCCTCACTGGTTGGTAGCAAACAGGAATCATTCATAATGTGCCCAGACACACTTGTACACCTTGTGGTCCTGTTAGTCCAGTGGGAGGCAGTGTGGTCACCTGAGCAGTCACCTTGGGATAGAGTGCCAGGCCTGCCCCAGTTGTGCTGTGTGACCTGGAGCAAATAAAGACCTCTCTAGGCCTCCCACTAACTTCTGCAATGTGTGTGAGTGTATGTATGGATATGTGAGCATGAGTGTAAACATGTGTATGTGTGTGTGCAGAAGTCTGTACATGTGAGCATGTTTCGGTGTAAGGCAGTGTGAGAGGGCTTGAGAGTAATAGCATATGTGTGTGACACTACTGTGCAAGCATGTGAGTGTGAGTGTGTAAGGAGTGTGAGCATGCATGTGCATGTACGCTTAGATGGTGGAGAAAGAGAGGGTGAAGCAGAAGGGAATCGTCAAGGGAATTTCCAAAGTATTTTAGTATCTCCCAGTGACAGGTGAGGACAGAGGAGACTATTTTTCTTCTTTCAACAGATACTGATTTGTTATATACAACATATATAGTTTGTTGCTAGGCTCAGTGTTGAAGTTGAATGATAAAGAAGACAATATAGTCCTTGCCCTCATGGAGCTGACAGTATCAGATTCAGATAAGAATACAAGCTTGACCCATTGTGGTGGCTCACACCTGTAATCCTAGCACTTTGGGAGAGTGAGGCGGGTGGATCACGAGGTCAAGAGATCGAGACCATCCTGGCCAACATGGTAAAACTCCATCTCTACTAAAAAAATACAAAAATTAGCCAGGCATGGTGGCACATGCCTGTATTCCAAGCTACTAGGAAGGCTGAGGCAGGAGAATCACTTGAACCCGGGAGGCGGAGGTTGCAGTGATGAGATTGCGCCACTGTACTCCAGCCTGGTGACAGAGTAAAACTCCGTCTCAAAAAAAAAAAAAAGAAAAAAGAAACAGGCTTTTGCAATTCACTGTGAGAGTTACAAGAGGAAATGTAGGGAGTACTATGGTCTGAGTGTTTGTGTCCCCACGACATTCATATGCTAAAGCCCAAGGTGGTGGCATTAGGGTAAAGGGCCTTTGGGAAAGTAGCAGGTCATAAGGGTGGAGCCTCAGAAGGACACCCATAAGAGAGAACCTCACCGGTTCTGCCACGTGAGGATACACTGAGAAGTTAGCAGTTCACAGCTGGAAGAGGGTCCTCACCAGAACCTGACCATGCTGGCACCCCAATCTCAAACTTGCCTCCAGAACAGTGGGAAATACATTTCTGTTGCTTGTGGGCTACCCAGTCCTATGGTGATTTGTTGTTGTGGTTTGAATGGAGCTACGGGAGCACAGAGGAGAGGAGCACTTGGACAGACAGGACAAGAGGATGGGCCTTGCTGCTGAGACCCAAATCACGGGTGGAGAGCTGGGTGGGGCAGGAGCAACGGGCTCCAGACCTGTGCTACCACTATGGTAGCCACTAGCCACATGTGGCTGTGGAGCACTTGAAAACGTGGCAAGTCCACCTTGAGATGTACTGTAAGTATGGAATACACACCAGATTTGGAACCTGGTATGGAAAAAATGTAAATGATCTCATTAATCATTTTTATATTGATTACATGTTGAAGTAATAATGTTTTAGATAGATTGAATTATAAAATATTGTTATTCACGATACCATCACTCCTTTCTTTCACTTTTTTTTTTTCCACTGTGGCTTCTAGAAAACTGATGATTGCATACGTGGCTCCCATTCTATTTTTATTGGCTGGCACTGCTCTAAGCAACATGAACAGACTGTGCAGAACTCGGAGGCAGGTGGGAGTTCAATGGATTTGGGGAATTGGAAGGGATTTTTTAATTGCTGAGCTTGGGGCTTAGGGAGGTCATGGGGCAGCCTCGTGAAGGGTCCCAGTGAAGGGTCCCAGTGAGGCCTTCAAAGGAGCCTGATTGAAGGCAGCAGGAAGGATTTCAGGCAGGGATGTGATCAGATTAGACTGATGTGCTTCAGAAATCCTGTTCTGGCTTTATTTGTGGAAAAAGGGAAGAGGAACGAGAGCAAACTGAAAATAGGGAAGACGAGGCAGAGGCTCTAGCATGTAGGGGGCCTGGTGAGAGACAGCCATAGCCAGGGCTTGTCTTCTCAGTGTGGATGGAGAGAAGTGAACCACCAACATGAGTACATTCATTACAGACACCTGGGATTTACTTCAGCAGGGAACTCTGAGAGTTGAAGTTTCCAGTGTCTGCATCTTACACTCATAAAAGCCCCAAGCTGCAGATGAATAGGGCAGGAAGGGAGCTTTCAAAGTGATTTGGACATTCCTCTTTAGGGGGTCTGACAGAGCAAGGCCCTTTAATCCCCAACCTGAAGAACTACATAACAGGCAGGCGCTTTTCTTCCTGGGGTGAAGAGATTTTCTTCCCAACAGAAGCTTGTCAAAGCAGCAGTCGCTTGAGGATACCCCAGGATGTGGGCCACAAAGCCCATGGAGCCTGTTTTGCATGTCATTTCTAACAAGTGTCTCTGCAGGCTGCTGTCCCAGAGAACATCTGAGCCAGTGATTTTAGGTTTTCTTTCTGCAGAAACCAGTGCTTTGGCAGATGCTTGCAGAATGATAGGATGCCCATCTGGGCTGACTTCCTGGTGCTGTCCGCTTTTCTAGCCCATAGTGTAACCGCCTCTGGCATTTGATGCACCTGACTTAGAAAATCAGAGGTTACTTGCCAGCTTTTCTTAAAACAGTCTCCCAATTGCTTTTCCCATTGCTGATCTTGTCCACTTCCCCCAACCTCTAATTCTTTGTGATGCTAAATCTGATTACTTTCCTCCTCTGCCTCAAAATCTTCCAAGATGCACCATGTACCATAGACCAAAGCCCAGCACTCCTCCGCAGGGTATTCATGGCTCTCTGAAATCTGGTCCTCTTCCTCTGTGACCTCATCTCCATTATTCTCTCCAAGTCTCTGACCCTCTAATAATGCCCAGCCACCTGCCAGCTTCAGAACACGCCACACCTTAACTTGTGCTGTTTTCTACCTGCTATCAGCTTTCTGTTTTCTCTCCCTTGTTCCAAGTCCTGGGTGAAACTGCTGCAGGTTGTGCATCCCTAACCTGAAAATTCAAAATCCAAAATATTTCAAAATCTGAAATGTTTTGAGCACCGATACGGTGCCCCCTGTGGAAAATTCCACTTCTGACCTCGCGTGGTGGTTCACGGTCCAAACACAGTCAAAACTTTGTTTCATGAAGAAAATTATTTAAGAATACTGTATAAAACTGCCTTCTGGCTATGTGTATAGATATATGTGAAATATAAATGAATTTCATGTTTAGACTTGGGTCCTATCCCCAAGATATCTCATTATGTATATGCAAATATTCCCAAATCTGAATAAACACAAAATCCAAAACACTTCTGGTCCCAAGCATTGTGGATAAGGGATACTCAACCGGTACCTTCTCCTTGAAGCCTTCCGTACTATCTCTCATTGTAAAGAATCCCAACCTCCACTGCCTTCCAAATGTTCCTCTGTTACAGCACTTGGTCTGGCCAGTCTTGTGTTAGTTCTTGTTGATAGGTTGTCCTTCCCCATTATGCTGTGAGTTCCTGACAGCCAGGAACTCTGCCTGTTTTGTGTTCATAATCTAGAGATACACAATAAATATCGACCGAGTGGCAGAATAACTTCATGGAGCCCTTGGGGTTGATAGTGTCCCACTTTGATCTTTCACAGGGACCTGGAATATTTATGGCAACCTGGGCAGGAGGCAGGGCTGGGACAAGGATGAGGTGAGTGAGGGGTCTAGGGTGCAACATGTAAGAAGGCACCCCCTCTCTGGTGCTGATTTGGGGTTCCCTGACCCTGAGGGTGAGCACCTCCTATGTGCCCCTCTTGCTTTCCCCTCATCCCAGCCCTGGCAAAAGGGAGGGATGAGGGAATTGGAACGAGTCTTGCCACAGGGAGTCTACAGGGACAGGCAAGGCTGTCAGTTTCTCCTCTCATTCTGACATGTGGAGCTAGCTGAATCAGTGCGCCCAACCTGTGTCCAAGGGGCCCAGAAGTCCCAGCATGAATCCAGAGCCTACTGGCATCAGGAGAGTGGCCACGGAGATGTGGCCCCACAGATGGGATGCCCTGGGGAATGGCTGACATTTGGAACACTCTGGAGACAGGCAGAAGGGTAGGCCTCACATGCAGTCTCTCTAAGGGAGCAAGGTACCAGTCTGTGGGCCGGACACAAAGCCAGAGGACAGTCTTAGGATGCAGAGCTAGTACAAGCATAGTGCCCAGAGGGGCCCCTAGCTATTGACCTGGGCCTGGGATAGAATCAGGTCCCATGGAGACCTGAGATACTAGGGTAATTAGTTGGAACTTATGAGAGGGGTCATGTTTCCATGGGCAGGCCTCAGTGGACTAGATGAGATGGAAAGAACAGAAATGGTTACATTCTGGGGGTTGGTGTAGACATTCAGCCAATGTCACTGGGAACGTTATGTCCTCTGTTTGATGGCATCAAAAAAGAGGAGGTGAGCTACATGGGGCCGAGCACTCAGCTCTGGGGCTGTGGAGCCCATCTCTGAAGGTATGAAATCCACCAGATCCATCTCAAGGAAGGAGAGATGAAAAGCAGAAGGGTGAGGCAGAGTCTATTTAAATATGGGTGAAGACATATCAAGATTGGTTGGGGGATAAGGGCAGTGTTGCTTTCATGAAGAGCAACCAACAGGCTGGGTTATAATCCTCTAGCCATGGTTCCCAATTGCCAGGTCATAGACTGGCTGAGTCTGAATATTCAGAGAATTATTAAACTGTGTCTAAAACACAGTTTTATGGATATCAAGATTTGGAGATTCTGGTCCAGTAGGTCTAGAGTCATTTTAAGTGAATTCTCAGGGTGATATGCTGCTCGATATCACTACAGAGGGCCACTAGCTAGGAACAAAGTTAAAGGAGGCAGAGGGACTGGTGTTTCATTTGGAGTTCGTCTCATGTTTTCTTTTAGGTCTTACTGCAGGCATAAAAGACTTCCAATAAGAAGTATCGCTGATATGTAGGCAGAAATTAAGTGTAAAATTTTAAGGCTACTGTTTCCAGCAGCTCTCCTTCCCTTTTCTCTGTGTCACCCTTTTCAGATGTCTTAGTGCTCATTTTCTTGCTTTAGCATGGCTGTTTGCAAACTTTGCATTCCAAAGAATCACCGTGGAAAAATTGTCTTCCAGCGAATTAGTCCCTGTGACAAAAAGGTTGGGGACCGTTGACCTAGAGGGTTGCATTAAGCACATATTACTGGGTCCCTTACTCAAAAAGCTTTTGAGTAAGTAGGTCTGGGCTGGAGTGAGTCCCAGTAATTTTCATGTCTAACAACTTCCGGAGTGATGATGCTGCCGTGCAGGGACCACACTTTGAGAACCACTGATGTGGTGGGACAAAAGGTGTAGCATATGCTTAATTGCGTCGGCAGGAGAAGAGGAAGAAAGGAACAGAAGAAATATCTGCAGTAGTAATGGCCAACAGGTTTCTAAAACTAGTGACAGACATCAAACCACAGATCCAGGAAGCTCAGAGAACACCAAGCAGGATAAATGCCAAAAAATTCACACTTAGGCATATCATATTCAAACTGCAGAAAACCAAAAACAAAACAAAAAAGTCTTGAAAGATGTCAGAGAGAGGAAAATACTTACTTATAGAGGAGCAAGGATAAGAATTACAATGGTCTTGTCAGAAATTATGCAAGCAACGAGAGAAGGGTGAGATATCTAAAGTGTTGAAAGAAAACCCACCAACCTAGAATTTTATACCCAATGAAATTGCTCTTCAGAAGTGAAGGACAGATCAAGACTTCCTCAGACAAAAAAAAAAAGGAGAGAATTCACTGCCAGTGAACAGTGAACTGCTCCTCTATAAATGTTAGAGGAAGTTCTTCAGAGAGAAGGAAAATAATACAGGACAGAAACTTTATTCTTTTAGAAAGAATAAGCACCAGAATAGGGATAAGTGAAGGTAAAATGAAAATTTTTATTTTTCTCATTCTTAATTGATCAAATAGACAAGTTTTCCACGTAATAATAGTAACAGTGTATTGGGTAATTATAGCATATGGATAAGTGAAATGAATGGCAGCAATGTTATAAGAGATGGGAGAGGAAATTGGGAATACTTTGCTGTAAGGTACCTATATCACCTGTGAAGTGAATAGTGTTGTTTGAGAGTAGACTTACATTACTTGTAAATGTGTAATGCTTACAGAACTAAGGAGTACAGATGAATGTGACTCCAAGATATGGTCCTTTTATATCTGTGCTCTAATAGCCTTAGCTTATTACTTCCATCCTCAAAGTTACTACATTGTTCCAGATGGCTAGTGACGTGCTGGCCGTCACATCCTGGTTCTAGGAAGAAACTTGGAGCAAGTGGTAAAGGGTATTCGTATGCTCCCCTTTGATGAGTATCTCCTCAAGGGGATTTCCTGGAAGCCCCATCCCATGACTTCTACTTGCATCTCATTGGTCACTTCTAGCTGCTGTGGAGGCTGGGAAGTATAGACTTAGAGTGGGCACATTTCTGCCCTGAATTAAATCAGAGTTTTATAAGCAAAGAGGAATTGAAGAAAGAATATTGAGTAGGCAAATAGTCTCTACATAATCATCCATCTGAACATTCCTCAGGGCCGAGTTTGGAAAATGTTGATACATGTTACTTTCCCACTAGTCTCCAATGTTCTACACACATGCTCAATGATCTTGGTTGGTCTCTTTCTGTGTCTCTGTGTAGTTTCTGTCTTTCTTTCACACACATATGTACAGAAATACCCATACATGTTCACATATGTGTCTTAGGTTGCTCATAGAATATAAAAGACAAATAGAAAGTTAGAGCAGGAGGAAACATTAATATTGTCTGCTTCAGTGGCTGTCAATCCTGGTTACACAGTGACTGTCAACCCTGGTTACACAGTGGATGTCAACCTTGGTTTCCCACAATCACTTGGCAAAATTAGGAACATATCTATGGCTGAATGCTACCAGATTTAATAATCCTCTTTGGAGATAATACCCAGATGTTCATCTTTTTTATTTTAATTTTTCTAAGAGCCCCCATTTGATCTTAATCCATAGGCAGGGTTGAAAGCCCCTGATCTGGAGCAACTTCATCATCTTCTAGGGCAATTATCTGTGAACTTGCGTGTTTGTTTCCCATATTAGACTGTAAACCTTCCATGAACAAGAAACGTATCTGTTAATCACTATATTCATCCCCAGGGCATGTCGCAAGGCTGGCACAAAGTTGTATGAACAATGGAGTAAATGGATGAGTAAACCAAGGCCCAGAGAGGCGAAGGAACTTATGCAATGTCATACAGCAAATACACGTGTGACAGAACCAGGGTTAGAATCTTTGTGTTTTGGCTCCTTGCCTGGTGTTCTTTCAGTTATCCCTTGACTTCCACAGTTGGATGGTCACACCTTGGAACGCTTTACTCCAGAACTGGTAGACACGTTCTTGTCTTCCCTCAGGCTGGATTGCCTGCTGCTGTAATTATCTGGGAGTCTCAGGTTTGGAGCTATATCTTGTTTTTTTGAACATCACCAGCTGACCCACCACAGACGACTGAGGTTAATAACCAAGGCAGGGAAGAGGTGGCTAGAGGGAAAGATGGGGAAATAAGCCCCATGCAGACTCAGGCTTTTGAAGTACCGTATCTTCATTTTAGGACCTCACTTGCCAAAGGCCACTTTGCTGTTCTTCAACTTTCCCCTACGGCGCCCTACCTAAACTTGAATTCTCCTTCTTCTCTATCAATTGCTCAATTTTAATTGCCTGTCTGGTTGAAAAGTCCTGAAAACTAATTCACAGCGAGGTGTTAATGATTGATAAGGTTTGATGGAATAAATCTTCCTGGGATCTTTGCGTATCTCCCAGGGATAGTGTCCTGACTCAAAATAAGGGAAGTCTAATTGCAACATTTTAAGTAGAAGGGAACAGAACTGTGAGGGGCAAGTCAGGGTGTAAACAGGGTGGCCTTCCTGGAGAGACTATCCTCAAATCAATCAGAGGGAGGCAGCCAGAAATTTATCTTTGAGTAAGGCATCTGAAAGGCACCCTAGGGGGGTCAAAGTCTCAAGTCTACCTGGGTTAGAGGTGTACTTTGAACACAGAATTCCACTTATCACCGGTGGTATAAGAGACCAGCAGCTTCCCTGGGATTCTGTGGGGGGCTTGGCCAATGGGCTTAGACCCTAATGGTCAAGGAGGAAGGAAACATATCGGTGCCTGAGGCGGAGCTCTTAATAAATGTTAACTCTCTTTCTTCTCTCAGCAGGGATTGCTCAGCCTGCAGCCCCAGAGGGAACAATTAGGTTGTTTATCCAAACCTCAACCACTTTGCTATGTAATTGATTTTTCATTGAGTGTATTTAGGAAATGGTTATTTACATGAATACCAGCACACCAGGGACATGGCAGCATCTGATCGTAGGAAATGGGAGGGGACCTAGATCAAAGGGGTTGCTGGAGGAGGAAAAGTAGGAGGGAGGGTGGGCTTTGGAGGCAGACATCCTAGGCTGAGATTCTGACTCTTCCGCTAACTGTGCAGATATGGGCACATTATTAACTCTTTCGGCCCTGGTCTTATTTTAAGACGAGGTAAAATTTGCTTCCTAGTAGAGTCGCTATGAGGATTAAACGAAACCATGCTTGTAAAATACTAGGAGCCGAGCCTGCCATATCACATACACTTAGTAGGCTGTTGTTACTATTACTTCTACTATTATTGTCCATGCCTGGGAAGCTTTCCTATCATCCACTTAGCCAGCCAGTTCCTATGTCTGAGCACTGAGCCTAAGTCTTGCCTCTTCCCCAAAGCCTTCCCTGACAGCCACAGTCCCATCTAGTTCCTGCCATTTTCCAGAAACATTGATGAGATTTAATCTGTAGCACCATATCCTAAACCTCACAAGCCACAGTATGTTATCCTTTTCTTCCCCTTGTGTAAACCAAGTGTTAGCAAACTACAGCTCACGGGTAAAAATCTGGTCTCTTGACTATGTTTATATAGCCCACTGGCTAAGAATAGTTTTTACATTTTTAAATGGTAGAAAAAAATCCAAAGAAGAATATTTTGTGACACATGAAAACTATATAAATTCAAATTTCAGTATGCAGAAATAAAGTTTTATTGGAATACAAATACAACCACTCATTTACATGTTCTCTATGGCCATTTGCGTGCCTCAACAGCAGAGCTGAGTAGTGGGGAAAGAGACCATATGACCCTCCGAGTGAAAGATTTTACTGCTTGTCCCTTTGTGGGTAAGTTTGCTGAGCCCTAGACCATAAGCTTCTCAATGCGTGCCATTCTTGCTTGAATCCTTAATAGCACATGGCAGAAAGCTCGGGCATATTGTAGGGGATCAATAAAGCCTATACCTTGCTGATGGCAGCAACTCAGTCTTCTTGCCAGAGAAGACAGACAAGGGTCTCTTATCTGTCCTCCCTCTGCTCCTGGTTTCAGGGTGTGGGTGGAAGGCTGTAGGGCAGGTGTTTGTGATGAGCTGTGTCCACGGTGGATTTGAAACCCTTAAATGCGGAGAGACCAGTTCTTATTGGAGCGCCTAGAGAAGAAGATGGAAAGGAGAAGGAAACGAGTATTAACAGGCACCAATATGAAGGCACGGTGCTGTGTCTTTCGTGTACTTTTCCTCATTTCATATGCATTCATGTGTTCGACAAATATTTATCAAGTGCCTACCCTGGACCAGGCCCTGTTTCAGGCACTAGGAATGCAGCAGTGAGCAAAACAGACAAAAAGTTTTCTGCTATAATTGAGTTTACTTTCTATTTAGAGGTGGAGTAGGCATTCTAAAATAATAAATAAGCATAATATAGTAAAACATGTTAATATTAAGTATAATATTATTGTATATTAGATGGAATTAAATAAATGCAAAGGAGAAAATAAAGCAAGGTTGGGAGAGAATACTTGCCAGTTTTTTTTTTTTTTAATTGGTGGGGAAGGCAGTGTCAGAATTTTAAATAGGGAGGTCAGAAGAGACCTCTGTGACAAGGTGGCTTGAGCAAAGACAAGGTGTGAGCTATGAGGATATTTGGGGAGAAGGACATCATAGGGAGGGGACACAGCGAGTGCAAAGGCCATGGGGTTGATGAGCTTTGTGGGTCTAAAGAACAGCAGGAAGTGCAGTATGGCTGGAGTGAGGAGTGAGAGGAGAGGGCAGTGGGAGAAGCAGGTAGAGAGGTAAGGAGGGAGGGGAGGGGGAAGACAAATTATGAAACGTGATATCACTGTAAGAGCTTAGCTTGTACCCTGAGATAGGCAATCACGAAAGAGTTTTGAACACAGGATTGAGCGTATCTGATTTCCACTTTAAAACAATAGCTGTATGAGGTAGGTGTTAGTTGGTTTCATTCTACAGATTAAAAAAAAAATTGAAGTTCAGAAAGGCCAGGTGGCACATGGTTATACAACCAGGGAGGGGCAGAGGTGGGATTTGAACCTTGGCTTCACCAGATTCTCTCTCCTACCCCCTCTGTCTCCTTGCCCGGCTGGCACAGAGTAGAGGCTCATAACTGTTCATTAGGTACAAAGTAACTTCTGAAGCTTGGACAGCGAATGAACTGCACGCCCCACATGCTGTCCCATCTGCTCAGCCCTCCTTGGTGCCGGGGACACCTAGTAAGTTGGTCTAGGGGCTGGCCAGCAGGTCCCTTCTGTTTTCCTTAACCTTGTACCAGCTATACAGTGGCCAAATGACAAACATTAATTAAAGTACGAGGGAACAACTTAATTAGCCCCTAATAGTCACATGCTGCCAATTAAACACCTCGATGGCTAGTTTACTCTGGAGCTTAATTAGGTGTTTCTCAATAAATCTAGCCGCATGCCACCACCTGTCAGTTTGGGAGCCAAATCTTTTCTTGGATGTGTCCTCTCTTAGGAGGAAGGAGGATGGCTGGCTTGGGAGGAGAAGAGAAATTTGATATTGGAATATCTCAAGATGATTTCATGGTCCTGTTGCATATTTTACACTTGATGAAAATTACTGTGCAGGTAATATTTCACTTCCTGTCTGTGCGACTGCTGTACTTCTGGCAACAAGAACCTTTAGCTAAAGGGCCCTTAAGAGAGGAAAACTGTGATAGTGCACTGCAGCTTTCCCCTCGTGTAGATAATGTGGAGTCCCACTCTTTGGTGCCAAACTGTCAACTGCCTAAGCACAGGCTATCCTCTTAATAATGGTGAAATTGAATTTGTTATGAATGAAGGGCTGGGGTTTAATAGCACCATAGGGGAGAATGCTTTAGGCTCCTGCAAGCTCAGTACGTATAACTGAAGCAAGAGACTGCTGAAGACGCCAGCCTGTATCAGCGGATGGAGTGGCCGCAACGAGGGAGATGATGCCCAGTGGCACTGGCATTATTCAGTGACATGAGCATTGAGTGCGGGGTGGCATTTGCCAAGAGATGTATACAAGCACAGACATTTCCCAGGGATGCTGACCAGCTTGGCAAGGGGACCTGGAAATCAAATCAGTTAAGGAGTGGAGGAAGATATTGATAAGGTATTTCTTGGGACCAGGAACTGGGTAAGGTAGGCATCATGGAATTGATGACAAGCTATAAGAAGAGGGCATTTCTTGTTGCCCCATAGGGCAGTATGATTGTCCAGAGGTGAGTGTTACCATAACCGTGTTTTTAACTGTTGTACTTTCTGGATGAAGAGTACAGGTTAGCCAGGTTTACAACCCTCCCCATAGCTGGAGCTGCTTCTTCCCAACTTGCAGGCTGTGGCAGTTTTAACACAGGAACTCAAAGGTCTTTGATTCTCCTCTTACCAAGAGGTGGGGTCTATGTCCCCTTTCCTTGAATCTGCGCTCTGTGACTACTTCCCCATTAGAATACAGGAGAAGTAGCAATGTGCCCGTGTCCAGCCCTGGGCCTTAAGAAACTGGCAGCTGCCGCTTCTCTCTTCTGGGATGCTCACTCTTGGAAGCCAGCCACTGCACTGTGGGGTGGCGGACAAGCACATGGACAGCCATGTTAGATGTTTCAGCTGACAGGTCCAACTGAGGCCCCAGCCAGAAGCCAGCATCAACTGCCAGACACATGAGCGGGCCTTCTGATGATTCTCTGCATGGAGCAAAGATGAGCTGTCCCCACTGAACCCTGCTCACATTGGATGTTTGTGAACAAAATAAATGTTTGTTGTTTTCAGCCCTGTATTTGGGATGGCTCGTTAGACACCAGGAGCATAAGCCAAGGTAGCCTCCCAATCCTCAGAACCAATCCTAACTTGAAGTGTCAGATATTTCTGTCTCTGCAGGGAGCCAGCTTAGCCTGACCTTGACTCACTCCCTGGTGCATAGTAGTGTCTCAGAGTATTTGTTTAGTGGATGAATGAATACATGTTCCTGCCATGGAAACTGGACTGTTACCTTAGTCCTGAGATGGGGTCTTCCTTGAGTACTCTAGTTTAGTGTTATTTAAACCTTGATTTTAACTATGGTGTCTGTTTTTCAAATACAATCTGAATGTATTCAAAATATGTAAATGATCTAAGTGTGGTGTTCCTTTAGGTGAATTGAGGGGAGGACTTTCAGCCCTGGCAGCTCAGCCTCCCACTCACCACTTCACCAGGACCCCAAGGAACTTGGTTTCCTTGGAGCTCAGCTGGAAAACCCAGTGTCCTTGTTTATATAACTCTTACCTTTTGCTTTTGCTCCTGCTCCTGAGTTCTCTCTCAACCACTTTTCTCTCCTTTTTTCTCCCAGGGTAGCACCAGGGGCTAAAATTGAGCTAGACTAAGTGGTAACAGAGAGTCTTTATTGTCCCCTAAGAGCCCTGGTAAGCTTCCGAGGAATTAAGTGCTTGTTTCTCAGCAGATAAAAGTGAGCATTTGGCCAGGCACCATGGCTCACGCCTCTAATCCCAGCTCTTTGGGAGGCTGAGGCGGGGGGATTGCATGAGCCCGGGACTTGGAGGCCAGCCTGGGAGAAACCCTGTCTCTGCCAAAAAAAAAAAAATTAGCCAGGTGTGGTGGCGCGCATCTGTAGTCCCAGCTACTCAGGAGACTGAAGTGGGAGGACTGCTTGAGCCTAGGAGGTTGAGGCTGCCATGAGCCAAGATTGCACCACTGTACTCCAGCCTGGGTGACAGAGTAAGACCCTGTCACACACAAAAAGAGAAAGAAAGTGAGGCCCCAGCCCCTGAACTTTAGGGCCCTGTGGGGCAGTGGTACTGGCTCTTCCTTTGGGAAGAGATTGGAGTGAGCTGGCTGTGGTCTGCCTTACCACGATGGGGGAAGGGCAAGGGGGCAGAAGAAGGGATTCTCCACCTGTGGCTGATGGAGCACTTAGCAAAGGGGGTCAGGAGCACTTGCCTTTGGGCTGAAGCAGAGAGGCTCTGAGCTGTCACCTGGGGGCAGGCTGAGTGCTCACCAGACCTGGGTGGGAGGAACCTAGGTATAAACATGGCCTTGGAAAGGAGAATCTGGGGCCTGAGGAGAACAGTTCACTTTTTCTCCATGACTGGACCCAGGGGCTGGGCCCAAGGGTGGACTTGGGGTTGAGACTAAGGTGCAGGGTAGTGGAGGGGTGCTAAGAAATGGGGTCAGAAGGTACAAGGACATTGGAGAGGGACCCATAAGGTGGGTCTAGGCTGGGAGGGCAGCTAGGGAAAGGAGGGCTGGCAAAACTCAGGGCAGGGTGTCAGAGAAAGGCAGCTGATCAGGAAGCTCCCCTGGATGTGCCTGAGGGTAGGAATGCGGGAAAGAGAATGTGGGAGGAATCTGGGGAAGGGATCATCACACCTGCTGAAGGCTCTGAGGGAGACACTCAGTTTCCTCCTGAGCTACAGAGGGATCCTGTGACCCAGGCCTAAGCGACCCTTGCTTCTTTAGAGAGTCAGTGTGTCGCAGCAAGGGAAATACTGTCTAGGAGTCAGGGGGTCTGGCTTCTCATCTGATTTGGCCACTGGCCAGTCATTTTGGTTTTCTGAGCCTTTCACTCCCTTATCTGTAAAATGAGAAAGTTGATTGTTATTGATTTCCAGATCCATGGGTTCTAGCAACTGCACGATTCATTTCGATCCAATAAACACGTGGGTCAGGCACAGCCCTGGGCCCTGGCAGTGCAGGTGGACCCGTTCCCCATGACTTCATGGAGCTCATGCTGTAGTGAGGAAAGTGGACATTTCTACAGGTAGCAGGGCTACCACGTGAAAGAGGGAACAAAAGCATGATTTTATTAATAGACCCGGGTCAAAGGGGAGGGGATAGTAGTGAAGAGTGGGTAGAAAATCTTCAGACTGGGAGCTGAAGGACGAGCTGGTTGATTTAGAGGCGAGACAAGGAGGTCTGGGAGGGAGTGCTCACGGGTTCAGAGTGGAGTCAAGTTGAGGTAAGAAAAGAGGAGGGGAAAAGTGTGTTTGTCCTTGGCCCATTCTGAATCTTTGGCCTGCTCTGAACAATTGGCTTCCTGTGCTGGACAAAGGGGTGTGGGCAGGCCACGCTAGCACCTTTTGTTCTGGGCACATGACAGGGATGTAGCTCAGCCACAGCAATTCTCCAATCCATCTCCTTCATTTGAAACGTATTAATTTTTAAAGTATTGATTTT
Organism: Cacajao melanocephalus; assembly: GCA_963573385.1. NCBI lineage: Eukaryota > Metazoa > Chordata > Mammalia > Primates > Pitheciidae > Cacajao > Cacajao melanocephalus. The sequence continues at coordinate 22,846 of CAUYLG010063254.1, forward strand.
CACTTTAGAAAAATTAAAATATTCAAAACACAAATAATTCATAATACTAACAGCCAGTAACACAGTGAATATCCTTAGTTCTCACCCTCTCACTATACACACATACACGCACACGCACACGCACACAGAGGATTAGACTATTTTGCTCTTTTCTCACTTGGCAATATATTTGAACATCTCTTCTTGTCTATAAATATGAATCGATATCATCATTTTTAATGACTTGCTAGTAATTTTATTGTGTGGACATAACGTACATTATTTAACAGTTCCTATTGTTTGAACTTTAAATTTCTTGCCCTTTTTAAGTTTGCTATTATAAGCAATGCTTTGATGAAAATAGCATTATTCATAGATCTTTGCACACTTACCTTATTATTTCCTTGAATATAATGATTTTACAGCTTTTGATATACATTACCATGTTACTCTCCAGAATTATTTGTTCTTGCCTATTCCCCAAAGCAGTGGATAGATGTCCATTCCCACCCCCATGCTGACACCTGGCATTATAATTCTTTTTAATCTTAGCCATTTGAAAAGTAAAAAGGGCATATCATTGTTTTAAGTCACATTTATTTCCACTGGGGTTGAAAATGGTTTACATTTTTTATTGTCATTAACATTTCTTTTTTCATGATTTGCTTTTACTTATCATTCTGCTATTTTACCCCCATGGTGCATATATTAGTTTCCTAGGGCTGCCATAACAAATTACTACAAACTTGGTGGCTTCAAATAACAGAAATTTATTCTTTCATAGTTCTAGAGACTAGATGTCTGAAACCAACGTGTTGGCAGGGCCACGTTCCCACTGAAGATTCTTAAGAAAGAATTCTTCCTTGCCTCTTTCTATCTTCTGGAGGTTGCTGGCATTCTTTGGCATTCCTTGGCTTACAGCTGTGTTACTCCGTGTCTGTCCCCCTGAAATGACTGTCTTTTCTCCATGCTTATCTGTGTGTCTCTAAATCTTCATCTCCTTATAAGGCCACCAATCATTGGATTTAGGGCATACGCTAATGCAATATTTCATCTTAACTTTACTGCAATTGCAAAGAGCCTACTTCCAAATAAGGTTGCATTCATAGGCCCTAGGGTATTAGGACTTGAACATATATTTTTAGGGGACACAATTCAGTGCCCTACAATGTGCTTAACTTTCTCTTATTAATTCGTAATAGCTTTATGCTTCACCTTTTAAATCCATTGACTCATGCCTGCCCCTCTGTTTGGCCAGACAGGTACAGAGAAGTAATGACTTGAACTTGAGGAAGGTAGGTTCGTTTGTCTAACCTCAGTGTGAGTCATGAATATTGTGGGTCTTAGGAGTTTCTGCATTAACCCTTTATTTCTGGAGAAGACAAGTGGTGGTGGGAGGGAGAGAGGAGGGCATTTTTCTGGTGCCGTATGAGTGGCTGTTGGCAGATCTACCACTAACACGTCAGTTTGGTAGGTGGATGATGTCTGAGATAGAAGAGAGGCTGAGCCAGCTGTGATAGTCTCTGAATCATAAATCGGTAAATGAATGATCCCTGAGGCTGGGAAGGAGTCATCCAGCTCTACTGGGACTTTCTGAGCTTATTTGAGATTCTTTTGCTAATAGTCGTTTCTTAAAAGCATCATGCATTTTCTTCCCTGCTTCTTAAACACTCAAGCATTTTAATGGCAGCTTAGCCCTGAACTTACTCGTTTCTTGCACTTGAATGGATTGTGTTATAGTAAGAAGCAGAAGGACTGGAAACTAAGATGCATCTCTGCTGTCCTTGACCTCTGCAAGTTGCTGTCTTAGATGGATAGGAGGATGAAGAATTGACTCAAATTTCCAATTTGGTTAAACTGGAGCAGTAGTCTCATGGGGATTTTCATTAGGGGCCCAGATCCAGATCCTTCTCTTCAGCAACCTTGCCTCTGAAGAATGGCTTTGCAGAGTGAAGAGCAAGATGGGGTTCCTGAGAGTTCTAGGGTCACTATAAGTGGAAAAGGCCTTGTTCCAAGGTGGCAAGAGGGCAGTGTGTCAGGTAGTCTGCCCTCTAATGGGCCTAGGGCAAGAAAAAGTGTGGGCAGTTCAACCTGTATGTTTCACTGGGATGGCAAGTGGCATCAGGGCTGGAGGAGACAGCTGGGATGGGGGAAGGTGTCCCATGCCTACCACTGCCAGCTCCTGCTCAGAAAAGAATGTCAGCTTCAAATTCAAATGACTTCCTGAAGCTGAAAGCAAAAGCTTTCACCTTTTAGATTCATTGACTCGCAAAAGCAAAAGGGTTGGAATAGAAAACTCCTACACTTAGGAGAAAATATAGGCCTGGGTTTGAACCCCAGTTCTGCAATTTACTAGCTGAGTATCATGAGTTAATTTTCTTAATCTCTTTACATTTCAGTTCTGTTTTGTAGAAGTAAGGTAGTGTATTTCGATAAGCTGTAGGATAAAATTAAGTAATATATGAGGAAAAGTGCATCATAGGGTCTTGCAGATAATATGTACTAAATAAATAGTAGTTTATTTCTTTCTTGTAGTGTCTTTTTATCCCATATAATATGATTTGAGCAGTACCACTGAATATTTGTCTCCCAAATCATCCCTCCATCCAGCTAGTCGAAGTTCTATAATTCCACGTCTCATTTCTTTGTTAAGATATTCTCCCTTAAATATGCTTTTGAAAAGTTACTTCTGTTTTTGGCTGATCAGAAATCAATATATGTCTGACTTACTAGGCCCTTGTAGGACATGTGAATGCCAGTGTTGATGGGGAAAGGTGGAGGAAGAGAGCCAGAGCATAGTTCACGTCTGGGAGAGCCGGCCAGAGTGGCTTCCATGGGGACAGGCTGGATTGAAGGTGAGAGACACAGGAAGTGTGATGCACGGGAGAACCTGGGATAGAAGAGAGGCTGAGCCAGCAGTGATAGTCTCTGAATCATAATTCAGTAAATGAATGAACCCTGAGGCTGGGAAGGAGTCATCCAGCTCTATTCCCCCATCAGCAAATGTCACTCACTGGCTGTCTAATCTTCCTTCTATGAAAGTGTGGACATGGGCATCCTGGGGACTTGGGTAGAGCATGAAGGTAAGGCCATTACCCGCCTACAGGTGAGGAATACAGGACTGAGAAAGTCATCTAGGTGAGCAGTTGCACTCCAAATCCAGACATGCTATGGAAACAAGGCTTCCGTTTGAAGAGGCTAGTCCGAAAGGGAGAATCTAAGTGAAGGACAGCATTCATTCCTTTGGAATAAAACCTTGATTTTTTTCTTTTCCAATACTCCTCATGGTATTGCAGTGGCCAGGAACTGTTCTCTGTACTCAGGGCAGCTGAGACGCTCTGGCCTCAAGACCTAGCTCCCAGGAGCATTGGCCCCTCAAAAATCAGTCTTTTGAAGGATTAGGCATTTTCATCACCAGGGGGAATGAGAGACCACAAGGACTCCCTTGATCTTCCTCTTAGGGGGTTCATAATTCCACAGGCCAAGACTCTGAATTATGTGTATAGGGGGAACATTGTACTCTGTGTGATTGAATGTGTGATTCATTTGACACTGAGAATAAAACCAGGTTGAATAATAAGAAAATACAAGCCTCAGAGGATTTGAGGTAAAGCCTTGAAATCATTGTTGAATCATAAATTAACACCCATAACAAGAGTAAAAATTTACCCTGAATTTAGGACACTCTGTTTTTATTTTTTTTCAACTGAGTTTAAATGCTTTCCATAAATCCCAGATATTTGAGGGTTGTAAAGATGATTAAACACCTTAAATGTAGTTCCCTGGGATATAAGAAGAAAAATATTAAGCACTTTCTTAAACAAAGTCCATGAGTGAGGACTGAGTTATGGTTTCTTTGAATAGTGAGGCTATGCCTTCCCTACTGAGGTCAAAAGGAAATGAAGAGAAAGGAAATCAATTGGAAAATGACTCTCATGCTTGAGTCATTATTTTCTTCTTCCATCAGGAACCTGCTATTGGTTTTTATAAGTAATAGTAAAGTGATTAAAAACACACTGAAACCTTGACACAGAGTCTGGGGAGGGCGCCTGAGCAAAAGGGTCCTTGCTCCTTCATAATCCTGCCTCCTTGGTGTCCCTGTCCCCCATTTCCATCCATCTTTTGAGCATGACTCATGCTTTAATGCTGCCTTGATGCTAAAACATTTATATGGTGATTTGTCTTTCAATAGAGTTTGTGCTTAGCCTTGCAAAGAAACTACTAGCCCTTCCCACAAACACTGAACTATGCCATCCCCAGTGCCAGAAACAACGTGCTGGTGTTCCTCCCGCTTGCTGTAAATGAGTCCTTGTCTCTTGATATCTTTAGTCATAGTCAAGTGGTCAAGTCAATTAGCACTGAGCATGACTTTTCAGATACTACCATTTGATGTGTGAGCTGGGGTGTAGCAGGATAGCCAGTGCACCCCTAGAGATTGGGGACAGAGGCTGCTTATTCATAGGATCTCCATTTTTTAAAGAAAATAACTTTCCCAAGGTCCCAGGTTAGTAAATGTCAAATTTGAGCCCAGGTCTCTTTGATTTTAAGAGAAGAGGAACGTAAGAAGTTACAGAGAGGATAATGGAGATGTCTAGATGAATTCTGAAGATGGCTCACCATCCCCAGCAGGGATTTCTTGACCACCCTTCTGGTGTGCACTTGCTTAAGTGAGCTGTGTTTATTCGATATGTTGGAATGGATGGCCACCATGCATATACTTAGCATGATTCTGGGTACTGTAGGGTGAGAAAGTGCCAGCCAGACTTCCCTTCTACAGCCTCTGCCACTGCAAATGTGAGTGAAAGAGAACAAAGTTGGAGTCTTGAAACATTGGGAACCATTAAATAGTTTTAAGTTTCCCAGTTTACAGAATCAGGCAGGAGGATAGCTGGGATCGGACGCAAAGAGAAGAACCTGTCGCTGAGCTCAGCACAGGAGAGAGAGGGAGTCAATTCTCAAGCCTGGAGAAATCCCTGAGGTGGTGGGCTGGAGCAGGAAGACCAGAGAGGCTGCTGAGGGTTTCAGCAGAGTCAGCCTCCGAGACAGCTCTTTTGTGTCTGTCTCAATGGCTCCACTCTCTAATTTTGTTGGTTTTCCTGTCCATGAGCTCGGTCTCTGTAATGCTGGTTAACTAACTAAAATTCCATCTTGGTACCTTGGGGCCCCTATCCTGCCTCTTCCTGGATCTACAAAACTGGTGGATCACGCCCTAGTCCATTACTTTGGGTCTAGCGGATAGCGGACAGTCCTTGGACTGTGACTGCTCGTTGGTATTTACCAACAGCTACTTGGATTCTTTGTGCTCTGTCCTTTGCCCTTCCTTCCTCCTACCAGTGGATCTTCCTCTAGCAACTGTGACCTGAATCATGTTGGAGATGCTGACAGACTTTGAATACTGTACCTCAGCTTCACCCTGGAGGGAGATGCCTGAAGACTCTGCCTCCACAGGCTGGTCAATGTTCTCAGCCCCCATCCCACTCCAATGTGAGATCCTTGAGCAGGTCCTTGATCTGTCCCTCTTTCTGCCTCCCTGATTCTTCAAGGAAAGTCTAAAATCAGGATTTATTTCTAAGAGAGTCTGCAATATTGCTAGATAAGCAAGACGTATAAGCAAAACATAAAAATGAAGGACAGACAGAGAGCATTCCAAAGTAGGACACAGTCCAGTGCTAAGCTGTATCATATGGCACTCGGTAGAAAATCTGAGAAGGGAAAGTATCACAGGGCACTGGAATCAGGAATGGCTTCATGGAGGAGGTGAAACATGAATTGGGCTTTGAAGACAGAGAGGTCAGTCTTCCATATCCCCACCCTATCTACAGGAGCTATGAGCTCCCTTGGGAGAAGGGGGTTCTTTAGGTATGTGGGCATCAAGGTCCCCAGACTTTGTAGGCTATGTAAGTGCCAGCAAAGGGGACCAGGAGGATAAGAAGGTCACACTCTCCTCTAGATGGTCATCAAGAGCTATTAGTTAGGAAAGCAGTTATTGACCAACAGATATTAAATCTTGGCTGCTTGTCCATATGGGTAATGATCATAATAGAATCTGCTCTCCTGCCAAATGGATACAGATAAAATCTTGGAGAATAAAAAAGGACTTAGCTTCGTTGAGAGGGAACTCTCATTGAAGTGGCATCTATCAACAGCAGGTGCCCTATTCTTAAGTAAGGCTTCAGGGAAGCTAAGGGTATGAGTGGAATACGGGATAGGGAGATGGGAAATTATGGCAGGAAGGGGACTGGAGTCAAGTCTGGTACTGAAGCAGTAATGGAGGGATTTTGAACCAGAGGTTTGTATAACAGATGCATGTAGAACTTTGGTGAATTGCATATGTCAGCTCCATTTTTATCCTAAGATTCTAATGCAGGAGGTCTGGGTGAAGGGGAACCTCCAGCTGGAACATAAGAGGATGTAGTTGGACTTACTCACATCCCTTGCCCACCTGAACCCTGGGAGGTGCTGACTGACTGAATGACAGAACCACATTGAGAATGGACAGGACTTGGAAACCTGGTGGGGCAGTGATTCTCGAAGTGTGGTCTGTAAACCACCTGCATCTCAATCACCCTGGACCTAATGAATGGAATCTTTAAGAGATAGAAACCAGGAATCTGTCTTTTCAACAAACACAGCAGGACAGCAGACACTTAGTTACTTACATACTAAGGTTTGAGAACACAAGAGAAACAGTAAGTACAGAAGCCCACCACGCTCATACAAGCAGTAAGTGTCAGAGCTGGGGTTCAAACCCAGATCTGACTGACTGAAATACACCCTTGTGCTACTATGTCAAGCTGCCCGTAAGAGCAGGTAACAGGAGGAATTTCAGGCTGGCTGTGCTCAGGCAGGGGTGACTAGAGGAAGATCAAATCTGGAGGTAGACAAAGAGGACCTCGCCACAAAAACTGCTGGGCTGAGGCAAGACCCAAACTTCAGAGGGATTGAATACGGATGCTAATTAGTACCTTCGTTCCTAAGAGCCAGCAGGGTTCCAGGAAGAAGGACAGGAACCCAGGAGCTGGGTCAGAGGTACAAGGTAGGGACCTAGTTCCCAGAAATAAGAACTGTCTTTGGAATCAATGCGGAATCTCAGAGTGGATTCAGAAGGCAGGGATTCCTTAAGTTCTCTCTAGCTAGGGTCAAGACTGATCCCCAAATGTGGTAAGTACTCCTAGAGAGGGAGACATTGAGTCTTGGGTAGGAAGCTGTGCTATCCTATAGTTGTAAATAGTAGTTGCCCATTATCAGTTTGAAGGGTACTGAGAAAGCCCTGTGATTATACTCATAGGCTCAAAGCTCCCACCCAGAGTTCTAGTCTTTCTATTACCTTTAACACAATGATCCTAGAAAGATTCTCTTCTTCACATGCTGACCCTAGGGCTGAAACTCAGCCTGTACCTCCTGGTCTTATTCCTGGGACAAATATTTACTTTTTTCTCTTGGCTCTTCTGCATCTGATCTCCTTCTGATATTTGAAGAATTCTTAACCCTACAATGTCACTGAAATGTGGATCTGTACTTTGTTAACAAAGACTGGAAACTCAATTTTCCAGTCTTCTGAAGCCAGGGTGGGGAAAATGATGTGGACTCAACCAGTTAGACAATCAGAGAGAGCAATCTGAACTTTATTTGGGAATGAGTGTCCCAGGGCAGCAGAGGTAGGCTCAGCATCACAGCTGTTGGAGTTTTCATGGTGGATGACCTGCAGTGGCTGCTGAGGAGGCCTTGCTGTAGTTTCTGTGGAGTGAACTTCACTCTGTGTCTGGCTGCATAACCCTGCTGCTTCCTGGCAGTTCTGTAAATGACCTAACGTCCTTCTAGTTAATTACTTTGCTACTAAACAAGTCAGAATGTATTAAGTTGCCCTTAGGAAAACAGAAACCACTCTAGGTTTTTCAGTGGAGAGAATTGGATATCAGGAATTGGATTGGTAGATGATGGGGAAACTGAAAAGCCAAAGAATGGTGAAGCAACCCAAAGATTAACAGTCAGAGGACTGGAGTCACAGGGGGAGGAGGAGGCTGAGGCTAACCAATGTGAGCCTCAATCTCGCTTTGTCTAGCGGAGGTGAAGCTTACCTGATGCAATGCAGAGGCATGGCCCGAGGCAAAGCAAGGAAGGAATGACTACCCTGACCTTCGTCCTCGTCTTTCCCCAGGCTGCCACCAGTGCACCATTGACAGAACTACCCAGACACCAGCTGGCAAGAGGGCCTCATCATCCCTGCAAGACACAGCAGAGCAAGGGAAAGGTGGGGAATGAATGGCAAATGACAAGCCCACAGTTAGTCTCTGTGGCTTTCAAATAAGAGCATTGTTGGTCAGATGCTAAAAGAGGACATCACCACGTGATGATATGGGAGACAAAAAATTTACAGGCTAGGTATTTCTTAGGTGGAGTAATATTCCGTCTAGCAAGACAACTATGATTCCATAGCGCAATCATAGATTTTACTTAGTTCTGCTTAACACTCATGTCTGTTTTGGTTTGTTTATTTCACTGTGTTTCATATCCTTAGGCTGTCTGTCCTTTCTCTTTTAACCTAGAACCCTGGGGGAGTCAGTAATAACCACCTCCCTCTGCAAACTTCCACATCTCCAGTCTTTTCCAGACTTCTCTTACCACCTTGACCTGAGGCTTTTATTCTGCCCACTGGTTAGGGTGCCATGGTTCATTGTGAGAATGATCTAAGGGAGTCTTAAGTCAGTAGGTCACCAGGGAGAGGCTAGACACCTGGCAGAGGAGAGACCCAGAGTTAGAAGAGGCCCCAAACACTCTTGTGATTTCACCCAGAGCTACCTGCAGCCCTGCGGGGGAAATGGGAAAACCTGCCTTCAGGTAGGAGAATCCATCTTTTATAGTTTATGACCTTGAGCACTCAGTCCCTGTGGTTCCTTTCTCTTGCTTTGCTCTTGCTTTGAATTAAAATTAGGGACTGAATGTTCTTCATCTTGATACCTTCAGTACTTAGCCCACTGTAAGTGTGGTGACAAAAAAAAAGATAAATGATTAAGAGAAACAATGAATGAGTAGCAGCTGCTATGACAATTAAGGCATATGCTCTATTGTGTGGCCATGTGAGATAAATGTCTCCTAACTTACTGCTTTTTCTGTGGTTGTCCCTGGAGTTGGGCATGTATACTCACTGCCTTTCCTGCTGTGTGAGGTGAGAGGGCTGGGGAGCCCAGAAGCCCAGAAGATGCTCCTGCCAGTGGAGGGCTCTTCCTCTTCACTGATCTCTCCCATCACACGACTGGCCAGGTCAGGCTGGCATGGGAAATTTCCCTTAGAAGGCCCTCAAGCTACGGCTTTCTCTTTTTAAATGGTGGTTTCTGTGATAGAGAAGGAGTGGGGACTATCATCCTAAAGCCAAACTCACGAAATTTTTAATATGGCAAAAGAAAATAAAGCAAGGGGAGACTTGGCTCATCAATTCTGGCTGTCCTATGTGACCTTCTGTTCTGAGTGAATGAGTGATTGTTCCAATGACAAAGAGGGTTCTAGAGCCCCATGACTTGGAAATGGCTTGCTCTATATTGATGGATGTCCTTCTATCTCTACCTGTTTCTCCACGAAAGCCTCCCTTTGACACACACACACACACACACACACACACACACACGCACACACACACACACACACACGTTCTGCCAGCCCCAAGGCCTTCTTCCTGATGTTAATTTATGATTCCTCTTTCCTGGTGTCTGTTTTGGCTGATACTAAGGTGACTAGTACCTCTTTGGAGATCTTTGTTAATTTATGATTCCTCTTTCCTGGTGTGTGTTTTGGCTGATACTAACGTGGCTAGTACCTCTTTGAGGATCTTTGGGAAATGCCAGTAAGTTGGAAAAGACAAGGACGTGGGATCTGAAAAATAATGATGGATGACATGTGGTTGGATGAAAAATGGGGACAGTCTGACCCCAAGCAGCCTGCCAGAAGCTAGGAACATGTGCTTCTCAAGGGGGAACTGTCATCATCACATCTCCCGAGCGGCCCATTTTCTTCTCTATAGGAGATAAAAAAAACATACACCATCTTAAAATTGGCATTTTGAAAAAAAAAAAAAGAGGTGTTTTAAAAAAAAATCACCGAGGTTCTAAAATTGAAAACTGGAACCCCCTGGAGCCAGAGCCATGGGAGGAAGTAGGCATGTGAGAGCCAGATGACCAACTGGTGTCTCTTACTGGGGCCATCTACTAACCCTGAAGAGAATGTCTAGATCAGTTTCTACATTGTGGTTCAGGTCCCAGTATCAGCTTTAGGGATGCCCACTGGGCATCTAGTGGGAGAGAAGGTGCATATTTGGGGGGAATTCTTTAAACACTGAGCTGTCGTGTGTCTCTCACACGGTGTGTGCAGCGGTCTGTGTCTCTGTGCTTCACTAGCACCCTTCTCTATCTCTTCCTTTCTCATCTCTTCACTCTGTCTCCCCTGATCTCCGTGTCACTCTCTACTTTGTTTGTCTTCTGTCTCATTGTCTCCCTCTTCCCCAAGTTTTCTTGCTCAGGTTTTCAGTCTTCCTCCTCAGCTCGGCTCTCATTTTCTTGTTGTGTTGGGTTGAATAGTGTCCCCTCCAAATTTGCGTCCTACCTGGAGCCTCAGTATGTGATTCTATTTGGAAATTGGGTGATTGCAGATGATCTATTTAATTAGTTATTTAATTATTCAATTGGTTACTTAATTAATGGCCATCTCAGTTAAGATGAGGTCATTCTGGAATAGGGTGCACCATGAATCCAATATGATAGTATCTTCATAAAAAGAGGAGAAGAGACACAAAAACAGACACATCCTAGGAGATCGCCACGTGACTATGGAAGCAGAGACTTAAGCAAAGTGTCTACAAGCCAAGGAACACCAAGGATTGCTGGCAATAACCTAAAGCTAGGAAGAGGCAAGGAAGGAATCTTGTCTAGCACCTTCAGAGAGAACATGACCCTGCTGACATCTTGATTTTGGGTCTCTAGCTCCCAGAAGGGTGAGAGAATATGTTCTTTTAAGCCACCAATTTGTGGTGCCAAATGCATTTATCACTAAGTTCATGCATAGTTCTTCTCCCTACGCATAGTACTCTCCCCCCGACCCCACTGCTGCCTTTTTTCAGATTCAGACCATTGATCTCACCCATTGCATTTTTGGTATCAGGTGTCAGCTGGCTCATTTTCTTCAAGGCCAGAGTTCATATCTGCTGGATTTACAGCTCTGTTGCCAAGTGGGCTGCTTCTCTACCCAGAAGTGTCAAGAGTTTTTAAATAGTTCATAAAGGAACCCCCTTTTGACCTGACCCTCCCAGGTAAGTATACTGTCTTTGAGGACCACAGAAAGGTTCAAGAATCTGGGTTTTCAATCTCCACGTGGCCCTGGGCAAGTCTCTTAACCTCCTTAAATTCCTCCAGTGTCTTCATCAATAAAATAAGGTAACTGCTTTAGTCTTGCCTGCCTCTGGAGAATGTTGTTAACATGAAAATACCTTCAAAAGTACAACAAAGAATGCTGAGCACATTTATAGCCCTTTATTATTCAGACTTAGGAGGCTGGGATGAAATTAATATTTATGGAACCTAGACGGTGACATGGAATTTTATGGATATTATTACATTGGATCCTTAAAGCAAATAGAAGATTCCCATTTAAGTGAGGACAAAATTGACTTGAAGCAAAGAAACATCACTTTCATAAGAAACAGTGAAGATTCTAATGAAACTCAGATTTCCTGATGTCCAATCTAGAGATTACTCTACTACCTTACACTGTGACCCTCTTATCTGTTGATTTATTCTTCTCTTTTGATGGCACACTTCATTCTCATCTTGAAATATTTCTCTGACCCTTCAGGAGAAGCCACAGATGCAATAGAATCTGGTCCCATGTGTAAGGAGAGGTTTAATTGTCAAGTACAAATATTAACAACACGCCCATAGAGGAAACATTTTGGAGGAATAATTGATGATGGCAGACTGGAGGCTATCAGGATGTGAAGGGTTTGTAAAAGTGAAGTTTAAGGCAAAGCTTTGGAGGCGAGATGAGAAATGTTGCCTTCAGAAAGGAAGAAGGGTCAAATTCAAGATCCGCGGTAGGCTAGGGAGTGTGCGAACCTGCACCTGAGCTCTGCAGTGGGGGCAGTTTGGAGATGTAGAATTCTGTCTGCATAGATTGCATTGTGTCTTTATGTGGTATGTATGCATCAGAGAAAGATAATTTCTTTTTTGTCGCAGGCATCTTCTAAAAATGCATACACTTGAGAAATCACCATTCTCTCTCCTGTTTAATTTCTCCCCTTTCTGTACATCTTCCTACTTGCTGAGCCTTTCCTCTCATTCCAGAGTGATAGAAGCACCAGCCCCTTCTTTAGGAGCTGTTTATCTGGCATCCACCTCTCTGCCAAGAGAGCAGACCCTCTTCTTCCCTTCTTTAAGTCCCAATTGTATCTTCCATCTTCCCATTCTGAGTATGATTAGAGTGAAGAAAATCTCATAAAAGGGAAAATCAAACGTCAGGTAATTACAGCCTATAATTTGTTTATCTTTCGAAGCCCATATTGGAGGAGCATTACTCACTCTGAGGATCTTGGCATAGGCAGATGCATCACTTATATCGAAGTATATTATCTGCTGTGATATTTACGATGAAATGAGTTTGCCAGCCATCTATCAGGTCACAAACATCTTACTCAGCCTTGAGAAATGGCTTTTAATACACTCTTGTTGCAAAATTGGGGTGGATGTACATCTTGTGACTTTCCTGCCTCCGCTGCTCCTGGGAACAGGGTGTACAGGGCTGTGTGCAGGGGGAACAGGGCAGGGACCTGTGTTCCTTTGCCTTATTCACAACCCCCATCCTTGGTCCAGTGAGATCATGGGTTTCTTAAGGACAGTCCATGTCTTACTCATTTTGTGTCCTCTTTGTACAGGGTCTGGCACAGGGTTGATGTCAACAAATGTATGTTGACACAAGAGGAACTGATTCACATGTGAGGAGATTTAGCTTCTGGGATCATGACCCCATAAGTTCCTGAGGGAAAAGTAAAAGATATACTGACCATCACCTGAGATCACTTATTTATTATCTCATTTATTCAATCATATATTTGCACATTCATACAACAAATGCTTATCAAAAACTATTCTGTGGAAGGCACTGTGCTATTTTCTAAGTGGGCTAAAAAGATAAATAAAATATGGCTTCTGGTCAGGTGTGATGGCTTATACCTGTAATCCCAGCATTTTGGGAGGCTGAGGTGGATTGCTCGAGTTCAGGGGTTTGACACCAGCCTGGGCAACATGACAAGACCTTGTCTCTACTAAATGTTTTTCTTTTTAATGAAAAATTAGCCAGCTGTGGTGGTGGTGCGTCTGTAGTCCCAGCCACTTGGGAGGCTGAGGTGGGAGGATTGTTTGAATCCAGGAGGTCAAGGCTGTAGTGAGCTGTGATCATACCACTACACTCCATCCTGGGTGACAGAACGAGACCCTATTTTAAACAAACAAACCAAAAAAACATAGCTTGTACCTTCAAGGAGTTTATGATCTAGTATTAAAGTTAAGAGAGAAATGAATGGTACAGAGAAGAAAATGAGGCCATAAAAATGCTTTGAATGCTCTGAGGATGAACAGATTGCTTCTAGCTGGAGACATGGGCAGGAATGGATATTTGAATAGAATTAGAATGGATGGTATATTGTTGGTTTTTTTTTTTTTTTGTAAATAAATTAGAGTGAATCTAACTTTCATAACAAAAGGTGGTCACAGGCAGCAGACTCTATGATCTCACAGAACCCATGAAAAAACTCAACAAATAACAGGTAGGGGTGAGAAGCAGAGGTCCTCAGGGATCCTGTGGTGGAATCTGTGGCCCTTCCCCTGAGAGTTTCCCTGTCAATGTAATTCAGTGCCAAACATTCTTTGTTTCTCTGATGAAACCTTCAGTTTCCAGGAGATCTAATGTGATTAATCAAGTAAGAGTGTCAGGAGTCCCATCTGTAAACTCATTAGCTATGGAACTAGCCCCAGAAACACAGCTGCTAAGACCCCTCTTTGTGCAGTGGAAGCAGTTCCTGAGAACAAGGGCTGAACAACCTCTCTGGCTGGGGACACCTACATATGGGTAAGATTTGGAGGTGTGTGGACATGATCACGAAGGACATTGCAGATGTAGGGAAGCGCAGGACTGAAGGCTTCCCACCAGGACTCCCTGCCTGGCTCCGTCTGTTCTCCCCAGGCTCAGGCATGGTCATTTGTTCCCCCTGGCTCCCTTCCAGATGGGCTCAGGTATGAGTTTGTGTGTTTGCACCTGGGAGAATGTGTGTGAGTGCGGGTGTGAACACGTGTTTATGGTTACTTTCGAGTGCATGTGCAAGTGTAAGCACATCTGAGTACGAGTATGTGCCAGTGTAAGGGTGTGTGTATATATGCAGTGTGAGTGTAATTATGTCCAGTGTGAGTGTGATTATGTCTTGTGTGTGTATGTGTGTGAGTATGGTTACGTGTGTGCTGTTCTGGATTCTACTTTCAGCTGGGTAGCAGGGTGAGAACAAGATGATTAACAGCACAAACTTTCTCACTGCCAGAATGGATTTCTTCTTAGCATAGTTTTTATGGACTACTATGTGAGAAGAGTTTCTGGTCCTCCACCTGAAAAAGTTACTAAATATCCTCTTGTATTATAATCTGCCTTCCTTATGTACCGGCCCAGACAGTGGAGTAGAGCAGGGAATAGAAATACCTGTCCTGCAACTCAATCGTCTCTTCAGGTCCAAACCTAGGAATCTCTTTCCTGAAGCAGAAGTCCATTTCATCCTCTTGAACCTTCTCTGTTTGTTCCTTGCTATGCTAATCCTTAGGATGAAGACAGTCATTGCCCTCTCTCTTCTAAACCACCTCTTTTCCACACTGAATCATTCTGGTTCTGTCCATTTGCTGTGGGCTCCTTTCCCAGCTCCTAAATGCATGGGCTGCTCCCTGGAAGGCTCTTTCTGTTCCTCCTCTTCATCTTGCTCACTCCTCTACGTGCCCACCGAAATCCCATGGAATCACAAACAGCTTTAAAAAGCGGGCTTTGTTTCCTTCTCTCTGCAGGGGATCAAACATAGGCACCTGCTTATTCAATGGGCTCTAAGTCTCAGTAGAGAAGTGGTTTGCAAAGGTGGGTGGGATGGTGTGGCAAGCCTGTGGTGTTGAATAACAACTTGATGTCCTTCCTGGCATGAAGAGTGGAGCCTGCCAAGCTGCCCCCAGGAGAAGCACGCTGCCTATGCAACTCACTGGACTTCTGTGTACAGAAGAAATGTTGGTGGTTTGACCACATGCTCAGGCAACCCACAACTCCAGTTGTTCTATGGGAAAGAACAAGGTCTCGCCCGCCTCTCTAAACCGTTGCAAAGGAGCCAGCCGGTGCCTGCCACTTTGTTCCCCACTGGAGAAGGCTGACTGTATGCATGTCGTGCACCGTATCCCAGCAGCGGAGGCCCTAATTTTTTATCAGCTGTAGATCATTTGTAAATTATTAACCTTCCAAGAGCCAATATTTGCTCAGGGCCTTCCAGTCCATCTCAAGTGTCGGTGCTGTGCTTGGGAGATTGCAGGGGAGGATGGTGCAGGAAGCTCAGTCTGACACACGGTTGTTGGGGAGGAAAATACTCCCTGTCTAGCAAGAGAGGAGGATCGGACTCAGCAGCAGTAAAACCTCAGGCCAGCCCTTTTCCCACCTGAGGCTGAGGAGACCCAGCCATGGGAGAGTCCACATAGAAACAAGGGTCCTCAGTGCTCTCTAATCACATTGAGAGTCTACTCTGTCCCAAACTACTCCACCATGCCAGGATGAGGCTCTGCAGGCCAACGTATTTCTGAAGGTAAAATGAAGCAGGGAGTTCTGGACAATGAACTAAGAACACTCCCAAGACTTTAGAGCCTCGCTTTGGATTGGAAGATGGGAACTTTACTTGTCACCCTGGGTGAAGTCAATTCCTTTGTGAGTCTCCCCGATGAGACTGTGGGTACCTTAGGAGAAGAGACAGTAACTTAATCATCTCTGAATCCTCAGACTAGCATAAGGCCTGGGATTTATGAGACATTCAGTAAATTCCTGCTGAATGAGCAATTACCTCTAGGTCTTCAAGGTTCCCGGGACCAAAGAGTTGGCCTTCATAAAAGCAAATTCATAATTCAATCCATACAAGTGTACAATTCAGTGTGGTAAGTATGTTACAAGTCAGTTATTGAATATTACACATTGCCACAATGATCTGTCAGTAATAAAGACACAGTCCACAAAATAGTCTCTCTCTTGTAGGTCACTACAGTTGACTCCAGTGATCTCATTAAACAGCTTGAGGCTGAAAAGAAGCTAGTGTTTCTCTTACCCCATATACTATTTGCTGATTGAGCAACACAAAGTTTCCAAAAGTGGAAAAGGCATTATAAGGAAACGTATTAAAATAAAGCTACCATCTTAACTTTTAATAAAACGATGTACAATACTGAAGATACTTTACCTCAAGGTAAAAAAAATTAGAGTCCGTGGTGTTGTGCAGACAAATTCTAGTCCCAGCATTACTCCATAATATGTACCTTGAACAAAGTACCTAACTCTGAAACTCAGTTTTCTCATCTGTAAAATGGGGGTACACTATCTACCTCTTAAAGTTATTGTGAGGACTGAAAGAGTTAATGCTTAGAGAGGACTCAGAGCAGTGCTTAGCACCTAGTTAAGGACTCAGTAAGAGCTAACTTTTGTCACTATCATCACTACCATTGCACAGACTAAGTGAGAAAATGGACCTTGACGATCTTGCATAGTACCTGGCATAAAATATGTACTTAACAGATGAAAGCCAATTAGTACAAGTAATTATAGTTTAAAATTATGAGATTTTAAGGCATGTAGAAAACAAGAATATCTTGTGTTTCTAGCAACCAAAGTCATTCTATTCCAGGCCATGGGGATCTCCTATTTCTCCAGAAATATGAAGGCTGCATGAGAAAACTGTCCTGTATCGAGCACTTACATTGTACTAGTTTCTGTGCTGGGGGCTTTAAAAACATTTTTTTTTCCATTTAAGCAAACAATCTTAATTTTTTGGATAATCTACCTGAAACCCACAGAGATTGTGTATCTCTCCAATGACCACATTACCTAATGGCGGTAGGACTAAGATTTCAACCCAGATGTGTTTGGACTCTATAGCCTGTATGCTTTCCACTTTTCAGAATCTATCTTAAACACAAAACAAAGCAAAAACTTTCTGGAGCTCTCTGGAGTCCTTGGCTGTTCTCTGGACCTTCCTTTGCTGTGTCTGAGGGCAGGCACCTCTTGGCTCAGGCTGAGCTTTTCTATTTGCCAAAAGAGTCATCTCAGAGGGTATGGCCTGGAGTGCAGCTCAACAAACATGTGTGACAGCTGAGTGCCAAGCACCACGTTAAGAACTGGACTTAAAAGATGGTTAGGACCTGGTGGCAGCTGTCCTTGAGGAAGCCAGAGCCTGGAGAGGCAGATCT
This sequence comes from Cacajao melanocephalus, assembly GCA_963573385.1. Lineage (NCBI taxonomy): Eukaryota > Metazoa > Chordata > Mammalia > Primates > Pitheciidae > Cacajao > Cacajao melanocephalus. The sequence goes on from CAUYLG010063254.1 coordinate 40,320, forward strand.
CATGTAATTACTTAATGCCAGTATATGGTGGGAGGCAAAGGGCAGGAATGTGCACAGGGAGGTGCAGAAGCACAGAGGAGGCCACTAGGGGAGTCTGGACTTTGAAGGAAGATTTCCTGGAAGAGAAGATGCCAGAACTGAATGTTGGAAGTTTAGTAAGAGCCAGCAGAAGAAATGTGAGAGGACGGTTCAGGAAAGGGGAGAGCAGGAGCAAAGACACAGAGATGAGAGACAGCATATGGTGTCATGGAACTCCAGGCCATTCAGATTTATCAAAGTGGAAAGTGCAATGTAGAAGTGAGTAGACAGAGATCAAGCGTAAGGGCCAGGTAAAGCCAGGGCTCAGAAGTCCTTACGTGCATGTCTGGGAGTTTGAACCTTATCCTGAACATGCTGGCAGAGGAGTGATAGGAAGGAAGGTTGGAGCTGAGGTGAGCAAGGCTGGAGGTAAGGGGTTAGGGGTGGCTATTGTAGAGGGCAAAAGATGATGAAGGCAGTGATAATGGAAATGGGGCAGAATGCGGAGATGCAGGAAATGTTAGGAGGCCAAGCCTTCAGGATTTACTGGTGGATTGGGTGTGGGAGAGACGGAGAGAGAGGATCAAGAATGATTTCCAAGCATTTTGCCTTAGACAACTAGGATTGATGGTGCAATTAACAGAATGGTAAGAGGAGAAGAAAGCTTAGGAGAAATATAAAGCATCAATTGTTGTACATATCGAACAACAATTCAATATGCTGGTGAGACACCTGAGTGGAGGATGGAAGTGCAGCAGGCAGTGTACCCTGAGGCTAAAACTAACAGCCACATCCAAGCTCAGAAATTAGCAATGACTATGTCTCTCCTTAATACTACCTGCCTCACTTCTTTCTTACTCTCTATTTGCATGTTATAGCAGAGTACCAATATTCTGCAGAACACCAAAACCTCACCTGAATTCCTACTCCTATCATGATGTTCTACCCTTGGCACATTTGTTTATGCTGGTCTCTCCTTTTGAAAGAACATTACACTTTCTTCACCCAGCGAATTCTTACTCAGCTTTCAAGGTTCAGTGCAGAGTCTGGGGTTAAGCATTCTACACATAGCCCTCAGGATTGTCAGAGTCCTCAAGGCAAGTACACAGGCTAGTTTTCTTACTGATACATAATAGATGTACATATTTTGGGGGTACATGTGATAATATGATACATTCATATAATCAAATCAGATGAATTGAGATATACATCACCTTAAATATTTATCTTTCCTTTATGCTAGGGACATTCAAATTTTGAAACATTCTAGCTATTTTTTTTTTTTTTGAGACAGGTTCTCCATCACCCAGGCAGGACTCCCCTCCACCCAGGTGCAAGCAATCCTCCTGCCTCAGCCCTCCGAGTAGCTGGAACTACAGGCGTGCACCACCATGCTGGCTAATTTTTGTATTTGTTAAAGAGATGGGTTTTGCCATGTTGCCCAGGCTGATCTCAAACTCCTGGGCTCAAGAAATCTGTCTGCCTTGGTTTTCCAAAGTGTTGGAATTACAGGCATAAGCCATCACACCGGGCACACATTCTATTTTGAAACGTGCGATAGATTAATATTAATAATAGTCACCCTGCCTATCCATTGAACACCGGATCTTATTTCTTCTATATGATTATATATTTGTATTCATTAATCAGCCTCTCTTCACTTCCCCTTCCCTCCACTCTCCCAGCCTCCAGCAACTACCAATCTGCTCTTTATCTTTATGGGATTCACTTTTTAAGCTCCCACATATGAGTGAGAAGATGGAATATTGATCTCTGTGCTTGGCTTATTTCACTTAACATGATGACCTCCAGTTCCACGCACTTTGCTACAAATGACAGGATTTCATTATTTTTTAATGGCTGAATAATATTCTATTGTGTATATACATTTTCTTTCTCCATTCATCTGTTGGACACATAGGCTGATTCCATGTTTAGGCTATTGCGAATAGTGCTGCAATAAACATAATAGTACAGCTATCTCTTTGCTGTATTAATTTTCTTTCTTTTGAATATATACTCAGTAGTGGAATTGATGAATTATATGGTAGTTTTAATTTTAGTTTTCTGAGGAAATTCCATACTGTTTTCCATAATGGCTTTACTGATTTATGTACCAACAGTGAGAAGCTAGTTTTAAAAAATAACCCAGAGTTACGTTAGCAAATGCTCTGTGCATCATTTCTCCTTCTTTCAATTCTTCTTCTGGGACCTGAAGTTTCTCACACTGCAAACCCAAGAGTCATGGCTGCAAATCAAGGAACTTCTCTTCTAATGGGATTGTGTATGGAGTACCCCCAGGCCACCCCTGCACACACTCCACTGAAATTTGCATTGACTTACTGAAAGTCAATCACAAGTCAAAACAACGGACTCACATAGGAGAACACTGTTGTTTGGACCCAGCAGCTCTGAAATCAATACATTTAATGGCAGAACCTAAAACTGAAATAAGGAAGGAGGGAGGGAGGGAAGGAGGGAGGAATGAAGGAAGGAGAAAGAGAGCAAGAGAGAGAGAGAAAGGAAGGAAGGAAGGAGAAAGAGAGAGAGAGAAAAGAGGAGGGAGAAAAAAGGCAAGAAAGAAAAGGAAAGATTTGTTGACTTTCTAGTACAGACCAAGCTGCATAAAAAGCTGTTGCTCTGTAGATTCATTCAACTTCCACTTATAAAGTACCTACTCTGTTCCAGACACACTAGGCAGTGGGGATACAGAGATGAATATGCACTATGCTTACCATCTGGGCGGGCAGACGAATACCTAATGAATACACAAGAGGATGAGTACTATCTTCAAAAAAGGGAGAATAATTTTCTCTGGTTAGGGAGAAAGGTGGGTTAGGGATGATATCATAGAGGCCTAGTAGGAGTAAGCAGAGATGGGATGGAAGAATATCTTAAACAGAGATTATTAGGAACAAAGGCATGGAGTATACATGCCAGTATATTTGGGGATTATTGAGTACTTTGGCACAAAGTGGTTCCTATTTTCCAATGCTCAATAGACTAGTTCCCTGAATATTTACTTTCTTCATTTGCTTTTAATAATTAAGCACCAAGAAAGTGGCTTTGATTGTCAGCTTCACTCTCAGGGTTAATTAGATATTTCCAAATAACTTGCCAAATACTTGCTTTGATCCCAAGTTTGGCTCCTCCTCTCTTTCCCTTTCCCCAAACACTGATTTCTCTGGAGAGCTCTTGTTGGAGAATTGACTGGAGCTAATTATTCCAGATAATTAAGATCGCTAAGCAAAGCAATTTAATTTTTTCTATTTCTTTCTTTCTTGTTTTTTTTTTTTTGAGAAATGTTAATGTCTGCATAACACGCCATCAATAAAACTCCTTTTAAAAGGTTAAGTTGGCTGAGTGCAATATTGAATTGAGAATGACTAGGATCAAATGAAATCCAGTAAAGATATTTAGCAGAGTAATGAAGTTTATTCTGGAACAAATGGCTTTTCCTTATCAGAATTTGCTTTTACTTGATGCAGTGCTGAAATAGGGAAGAACGAAGTCAGCCCAAGCCAATAGCATTAAAAGAAGTTTGTTTTCAGTGACTTTCCACTTACATTCTGTGCCTGTCTTTCACTGTCCTCTGCCCCTCCTCCTCTCCCTCCCAAGCACAAGGCTCTTATAATATGCTCTGACTTCCCTTGCCTTTATCCCCTCTAAATGTGGGCTCTTCCAAACGTGTAATTCTCTCAAGTGTCCTATGAGTAACAAATAGGTGACACATGGGTCAGAACCCATATAACGACTTTTGGGAGAAAGGTTGGAATATACAGTATTGAAAAAACAACTTGAATTAGTTGCCAACATTTAAACATTCGGAGATTCCAAATGCTTGTCCAGATTTGCAACTTCTAATAGCTTGGCATTCTTACCTAATAGTAATTGACTGAAATAGATCAGGAACTGTCCACTTTAGGTCAGGTCTGTGGGCTCCAGCTTGCCAATACCCTACCCAGCCTTCTTTACTCTGCTCAGTCCCCAAAAAAGCAGCCCCTGATGGGAGCTACTCTTTCTACTTTCTCCCTCTCCTATTGTACCCAGACTAGAATTTTCTCTTTTCTTGGACAGATTTAAATTTTGTGATAAGAAAATAATCTGATTTTTAAAATTCATTTACTGAGAGTAATGACTGGTAGTCTGTTTAATCCCACCAGGGGTGTTGCATTTTCAAATAACCTCACTTGAGTTTCCAACTGTTAACATTTTGGGCCATGTGCCAAAAAAAAAAAAAAAAAAGGTAAAGAATGTAGGTAGTGTAGGAGCAGTATTCTTGGTTACCCAGGTTTCCCCTGTTATCTCTAAATACTTTCATGGTTATAATGTTCTTTAATGGACAGAACATGGGCTTTGTATTCAAACAGGTCTGCATTCACACCTGGACCATCTCTTATGTCTCTGGTGACCTTTGCAGGGTTTCTGAGCCTGTTTCCACATCTAGAATATATACTTGAAGGAGCTCTGCTGAGCTGGCATATGTAAAGTGTTTGAAACAGTAGTTGCTCAAGAACTGTTGGTCTCTTCACTCTCACTTTACTTCCATATGTGTCTGGGGATGGATATTCTGAGTGGTGTCTGAATGACTACAAGGTCATGCCTCACTTTTTAGTTAAGAGTATTTATATTCAAAGTAAGTGTCAGACAATATAGTCATATTAAAAGAGCACATGCTTAAATTAGTTGATTTGGTGATGTACATGAAAGCCATAGTCCTAGCTAGAAACTGGAGAAAACGTAATTCACTCACTCATTCATTGTTTTATCAGTGTATCCATTTATGCCACAAGCTTTTATTGGGTGCTGTGTTTGCCAGCTTTCACTAGCTTATGTTGTGGTAAGTACAACCCCAAAACCCAGTGGCTTACAACCAAATACTTATTTCCTGTTCATATTGCATGCTGGTTGCCAGTCAGCTGTGGTTCTACTCCTGTTCCAAGATGTTTCCTGGCATCTGGGATCCAGGATGGAGGAGCAACCTTATCTGAGACATGCCATTCTCATGGCAGAGGGACAAAAGGAGCTAGTAAAATCATAGACTGCCTCTTGAAGCATCTTTCTGGAACTGGAAGACTGTCACTTTCATTCACATTTTATTGGCCAAGACAAGTCACATAATTATGCTTGATGTCAATGGGCAAGATACCCTTCCTTTAGGAAGGCACTGCAAGTCACAAGCAATGTGAGGGAATGGTTAACATTCTTACGGGGAGAGGGAAGGCAGGTGTGTGGGAACATTATTATCTTAGTCTGTTTTATATTGCCATGATAGAATACCTGAGACTGGATACTTTATAAAGAAAAAAAGTTTATTTAGCTCACAGTTTGCAGGCTGGAAAGTTCGAGTGCATGGCACTGGCTTCTGATAAGGGCTTTTCTGTTACATTGTAACATGATGGAATGTCAAAAGGGAAGTGGGCATGTATGAAGGAGCCTAATATGAAGGGCATCCCTGCTTCGTAACAGCCCATTCTTGCAGGAACTAATCCATTCCTCCAAGAGCTAATCCAGTCTTATGAGAGTAAAAACTCACTCATTGTTGTAAAAGTGGCATCAACACCCACGAGGGTGCAGCCCCTATTGACCTAAACACCTCCCATTAGACCCCATCTCCCAACATGGCCACATTAGCAATTAAACTTCAATATGAGTTTTGGTGGGGACAAACCACATCCAAACCATAGCATTCCACCCCTGGCCAACTCCAACCCACTCTCCCCACCACCAACCAAAACTCATGTCCTTCTTATAGGTAAAATACAATCATTCCCTCTCAGTGGTCCCAAAAGTCTTAATTTGTTCTAGCACCAATGTAAAAATCCAAAGATCAAAGTCTTATCTGAGACTCAAGGCAAGCTCCTTTTAGCTCTGAGCTCATAAAATAAAAAAACAAGTTATTTACTTCCATGACACAATAGTGGGACAGCCATTACAAAATGGAGAAATACACCAAAAGAAGAAAGATATAACAGGCTCCATGCAAATCCAAAACCCATCAGGTTAACATTAAATCTTAACATTAAATCTTAAGCCTCTGGAATGATCTCCTTTGACTCCATGTCCCACATTCTGGACACATTGGTGTGAGCAGTAAGCTCCCAAGGCCTTGCACAGCCCTGTCCCCAGGGTTTTGCTGGGCATATCCCACTTGGTTGCTCTCATGAGTTGAAGTCACATGACTGTGGCTTTTTTGAGCTGACTTACATGTTGCCAGTGGCTCTACAATTCTGGGGTCCCAGTGGCAGCCCTGCCCCTGTATCTCCACTAGGCAGTACCCTGGTAGAGATTGTCTGTGACAGCTCCAACTCTACAATTCCTCTTGTTATTGCCCAAGTAGAGGTTCTCTGCAGTGCTTCTCCCCTGTGACAAGTCTTTGTTTGGGCCCACAGGCTTTTCCATCCATCCTTTGGAGTCTTGGTGGAGGAAGTCATACTTCATAGCTCTTGCATTCTGCAGGCCTGAAGAGTTAATACCACATGATGCCAAGGCTTACTGCTTGCACCCTCTGGAGTAGCTGCATGAGTCTCTTTTTCTCACCTGGGGTCACTTGAGCCATTGCAGTAATGTCCTGAGGGGAGCTATCATCCTGAGGCAGCACAGGGTAGCAGTGCCCCAGACCTGTCCCCTGAAACCATTCTGTCTTCCTAGGCTTTCCTGTAATGGGAAAGGTACCCTCAAAAACCTTAAAAATGCCTCTGAAGCCTTTTCCCCATTGTTTTGACCATAAGCACCTGATTCCCTTTTAGCCATGCCAATCTCTTTAGTAAGTGTTGTTCCACCAAACTCTTAATACCTCTCTTGAGAAATATTTTTTTATTCTCTACCACATGGCCAGGCTGTGAATTTCCAAATCTTTCTACTTTGCTTCCCTTTTTCACTAGCAGTTTACTGTAAGCAGTTAGAAGTAAACACACAGCAGCCTGAGTGCTTTGCTGCTTAGAAATTCCTTCCACAGATATGCTATATTATTGCTCTTAAGTTTGGCCTTCCACAAAACCTTAGGGCATGGACAAAATATAGCCACATTCTTGGCAAACATATAATAAGGCTGACCTTGCTCCGGTTTCCAGATCAATATCCTCATTTCCATCTGATACCCCATCAGAATGGCCTTTATGGTCTGTTTTCTATCAGCATTTTGGTCATGACTGCTTAACCAGTCTCTAAGAAGTTCTGATCTTTCCCTCATCTTTTTGTCTTTTGAGCCCTCGCCAGAATCACACTTAATGTTTAATTCACAGCAAAACAGGCTTTTGCTGGTCTGCTCCTCCAACTTTTTTCAACTCCTGCCTCTTAACCATTTCCAACCTGCTTCTACACTTTTAGGTTTGTTTATGGCAAAACCCCACTCCTGGCACCAATTTCCTGTCTTAGTCTGTTTTGTGCTGCTCTAACAGAATACTTGAGACTGGGTAACTTATAAACAAAAGAGGTTTATTTAGCTTGTGGTTCTGCAGGCTGAGAAGTTCAAGGGCACAGCACTGGCTTCTGATGACGACTTCTGTGCTTTGTCATAACATGGTAGAAGGTCAAAGGGGAAGTAAACACATGTGAAGGGGCCAAACATGAAGTGTATTCTCAGTTTCTAATAACCACTCTTGTGAGAACGAATCCATTTCTGCTAGAACTGATCCAGTGTCATGAGAAGAACTGACTACAGCAAGAACAGCACCAAGGCACCCATGAAAGTGAAACTGCCATGACCCAAACACCTCCCAAGCCTGCCTCACTGGCAGTCAAACTTCATGAGTTTTGGTGAAGACAAACAGCATACAAACCATAGCAACTATCCAAGTGATGGGCATAAGAGAAGGATAAGATGCGGACCTTTCCCTCAAATAACTCATAGCTTAAAGAAGAAGATGGATATGCTGATGATTATATTGAAATATAATTAATGGCTATAATAGCTCACAGTGGGCATTGGGCTAAGTAATTTACATGTATTAAACAGTTTAATCTTCACACAACTCTGTGAAGTAGAAACTGTTATTATCTGCATCCTGTTTTATAAATGAGGAACAGAGACACCCAGCAGTCAAGGAAGATCACAGCTAAGATCACACAAGTAATAAGTCACAGAAAATAGACTTGAATCTGGATTAACTGGCTCAGGAATCTGTTTGCTTGGCCATAGCAAATAGTAGAGTGTCACAGAGTGCTCCAGATGCACAGGCTGGAGGTGGGGAAATGGTGACAGGACATGATCCTTAAGGGTAGAGGAAAATTTAGCCAGGTGAAGGAAGAGTCACTCTTGCTGGAGAGGCAGGAAGGAGCAGAGGCTGAGGTATGATCAGTGTCTGGTGTGACACCAGGAGCAATTTGGTGCTGGGGAAGCCTGAGGTATAAGGCTACGGAGGGGTGGAGAGGCCGGATCATGAGGGGCTTACCTTAGGGAGCTACTTAGGGTATATTTAGGAGTATGGGAGTGGACGCAGAGAAACTAGTGTGAGGCCATTGCAATATGCTCCTCTATCCCTTTCACCAAAGGGAATTTCTTATTAGGAAGTCAATTTTTCTATTTGCATAATCACCTTTTCCTGCATATCTGTGCCTGTGTCTTTGGACAGGGGTGCTGGCTGTGGGGTTTGCACTGGCGCACCAAGAGTTGATAAAAGAGACGACCGGTCCAGGCAGCCTGCAGTATTTTCTACTGCATTTCACAGGTCTGCGGAAACACTGAGCATTTTTGTTTTCCCTAAGAAACAGAATGTTGGCAGCTTTATTTTTCTCAAGGGTATAGCACTGAATGTTATTTATTGTTCTGACTCTGAATTTCGTGCTGTCTTTTTTTCTCTTTCCTGCTGACAGGTGATTTGCTCTTGAACAATTAACAGAGTGAAGGCTGTGTTCCATCTCCTCACAGGCTCCCGCTGGGCACCCTTGGGAGCGCAGGAGGAGAAAGGCTTTCTTCTTGATGCTATTACTGCTGCCCAGCGTCAAGAAGGATTAATTAACCCACCAGATTTTGCTTCATTACGAGGAAAAAAGAAAAGCCAGTGACAGTGGAATTCAAACACTGAACAGGTAAAGGACTCAGTGCTCAAGCACCTTATGAACATTTCGCAGACTTAGCTGGGCGGTGTGGCACAATGGAAAGTGGGGGGACTTGGTGCAAGTTGTACAACCCCGTAGCCTTTGTTTCTTCATCCTCAGAATTCGCACTTCAATTCCACAAATTGATGGCCTACTCTGAGCTAAGCCCCGCCTACTTTGAGCCCTTATTCTGAGCTAAGAAACAGTCTTTTGTCTCCATGGAAGCTTTCTGCCTAGAATGAACTAAAGAGTATAATCATACTTATTTTCCAGTGCTGTTGTTAGAATTAATTAAATGTGGTATAGCATGTGAAAGTACTCTGTAACTAAACATTGTATAAATGTTAATTATTCTCATTTTAGTATTTGATGTTCAGGAGCACTTATTAGGGCAAAGAACTATACTAGCAGCTAACAGTTATGTGAAAGAATTCGAAGACATTGGTTTTGCTGTTTAGGAAGGTGGCAGAGCAATTAACACACACACATGAAATAATTAAACAACAAAGTTCGGCCTGAAGAAGTTTCATCTCACAGGCTAACCATGGCTGGTTCGCTATGGCTATCTGGAGAATTATGCTGAAAAGGATTCTTAAGCTCTTTCTGGGCTCAGTTGAAAAGGGTATTCTGGTGTATTAGCAATGAATGCCATGGGCATAAGCTGGGCATCAGCAGGACACGTACTAGGCATTTATAGTGCCTAACACAAGGTAGCAAACATAATGATACAAGTAACTGTTACTGAAATTCAACCAAAGTTGGTATCAGTGTAGGCTTGTGTGGCTAGCAAAGAATTTAGAGGAGCTGAAGATTAAACTTAACCTTGAATTACGAGTAAGACTTCAGTGAAAATAGAAGACTGTTTCAGAATGCAGGGCATCTGGTAGGGAGAGGTAGATGGTGAAGCATAAAGAGTACCTGATTCAAAGCCTGGGTCTTGCAGAAGTGAGCCATGTAGCTTGGGCCACTTTATCCCCTGAGGTCTCAGGGTTATCATATATTAAATTATAGAGCTTCTCTGGATGGTTTTGAACATTCTTTCTAATTCTTCACAACAGTCCATTTGTGGGTTAGATGAGCCTTTACCAAACTGTATTTCATGGAACAATGGCCCCATGAGCTGTTCTGTGAAAAGTACCTTTCACTATCAAATAATGTTGAGAAATTCTGAATTGCATATACTTGTTGATTCTTATTCCTTTCCTTCCAGTCTTTCTGGAATCCACTCCAATTAGTCCTTAAAGTTGGTGCTTATTTTTATTATTATTGTTATTGTCATGGTAGTAAAGATGGACAAAGGCAGATGCCACAAACATCTCAAAATAAAAGTCAATAGGACTTGGTGATTCGTTGCATGTAGGCGATGGAGGAGAGGGTCCAAGCAAAGATGGCAAATATTTCAAACTAGAAAATGAATAAATAAGTCAGGGAATTATTTATGGACAAAAGAGGTTGAGCCAGATTGGTGGACATGGAGCAGGGCTAGGGAGGGAGAATATGCCTCATGGGTGCAGGTGCTTCATGGGTGCAGGAAGAGATAGATGCATCTAGGTTGCTCACATCTAAGGAATATTATTGCAAAGGTGTAAGAAAAGGTGAATGAGATTATTTCAGCAGCAACAGCACAGCATAACATTGGAGTCTAGAAAGACCTTAGTTTGCCTGGGACTAAGAAGTTTCTCAAGACGTGAGGCTTTCAGTTCGAAACTGAGTAAGCTCTGCACAAAAACGGTTGTATTATTAGGGTATCAGTTTTCCTTATTCTAGAATGGACAGCTGGATTCATAATCAAAGGACAATGTGTTGTTGCCAGCAGTTTCTGAGCATTTTACGAACAGAGTTTTGATTAGCCCCCTAATAGGTGGCTGGTGTCTCCTGTGCCTGGCACATGTAGAGGCATTTTTAGCTTGTCCAACCCTCTCTGGTCTTCCTGGTTACAGCTGGGTAACATTTGGATCCACCTCTTTTCTTTTTTTTCTTTGAGATGGAGTCTTGCTCTGTTGCCAGGCTGGAGTACAGTGGTGCCATCTCAGCTCACTGCAATCTCTGCCTCCTGGGTTCCAGCGATTCCCCTGCCTCAGCCTCCTGAGTAGCTAGGATTACAGGTGCATGCCACTACACCTGGCTAATTTTTTATATTTTAGTAGAGATGGCGTTTCACCATGTTGGCCGGGATGCTCTCAATCTCCTGACCTCATGATCCGCCCGCCTCAGCCTCCCAAAGTGCTGGGATTACAGGTGTGAGCCACCATGCCCAGTGGGATCCACCTGTTAATGGAGTATGCCACATGCAGTGGGAAAAACAGAGAGGGCCACTTTCATCAGAGAGTTACCATATTCATGTGATAGAATGAAGAACACATGGATTTCTCCCCTAGTCCATCCAGTTCAGAGGAAAGATGATTAGGACTTTCTTCTATCTGACTTTAAGGGAGGGCAAGATGTTCAAGTAGAGGAATATTTACAAAATCAAGGGAAAGAGTTGCATTTGGGCTAAAAAACCTCCTTAATATTCTGTTTTAAAAGAAATGTCTGGTCAAATGCTTTAGGGAATTACTGAGGAAGAACTCGAAAGAGGGATGGAGAAGGAAGAGGAAAGACAGAAGAGAAAAGAGAGAGTAGGAGAGAAAAAGAGAAGAGAGAGAGAGCAAGAGAAAGGTTTGTCACAACCAGGTTTTCCCACCCGTTCCTAGGGCATTGGAACCTTCCAGTACTGCAGCTAAGAGCATAGAGCATGTGAACAGCTTGCACATTTACTTAAACACCAGTGGTTTCAGCTTCCCATACCGGACTCTACTCGAAGGTGCAATAGATTTAGGGACCTGTCACTTAAGACAACTCTTCACCTTCCAACCAAATAAAGTGCGTTTTGCAATGTCAATGCCATTTCACAGAGAGGGACGTTCATCAGGAGTGTCTGAAGCCCAGGCTAGCCTGAGAAAAAGGTGTCAAGGCTTGGGAGTTGGAGGACCCAGGACCTAGCTTTTTCTCCACTGGGCTCCATTGTGTGATCACAGGCAAGTGACTTAACATCTCTGGACTTTGTTCTCCAGTCTTTAAGAGGAAGCAAGGACCCACTCTTTGTTGAAAGACGCTGGAGAGAGTAACTGCTGAGCCAAGGGAGAGGAGGGCAGATGCAGGCAGGGCTATTGTAGCCTGCTCTTATGAATATAAACACTCTAGAGTCTGGTCAACCCCAAAGGCCCTTCCTTCCTTACTGGTTACTCAGGATTTCCAATCTCCCTGGGCTGTCAAAAGTCAACAGGAGCCACTCAGCTAACCTCAGGGGTTTGATATAACCAGCAGGTAGAAAGAGGCCACAAAAGGCCTCCCCAGACTCTGAGTGAGTTGCAGCTCAGCCCTTAAGCCCTTCAGCCTGCAGTAGGGGATGAAATATCCTTTGGTTTCCAAATCCCATTGACCCAGGGCTTATCCATGAAGACAGGCTGGAAGCTGGGGTATAAGGTGAAAGCAGATGTGGCAGGTTGGCTCTAGGCAGAATCACATGGTAGACCTGTCCTCGGCACCTGATTCTGCATCTGGAAAAGTAAATGATGACTGTTAGAGTAATAGTCCTCAGGGGTGTCTGTTAAAAAGTATCAAAGCTTTATGCTAAAGGGGCCCCTAGGAAGCACGAGAGGAATACTGAGAGCAGCCAAAAGGTACAGGATGTTGAATAGGGGCACGGAGGCAGCGTTGGTAACTAGCCCTGCATACTCATTAAGACTCAACCATGAGCTGTGACCGGAGAGTTGGGATATGCATTTGGAAGTTGAAGTTCAAGTTCACATCTTTCATTGTGAGTTCTTTGGACCCACCTACCTGTTGATGGTGAACAAGACCAAGACTGTAATGAGGTGTATGTACCATTAGCTGGCGATACATGAATGCCTTTCCCATCTGGTTCTAAAAGAAAAGTGCTATGGGTTTGTCTCCCAGCTCAGAGCAGCACATCCATGTTCCCTGCATCTGTAGAACAGCTTTAGTGCCCACAGTGCCAGCTGCAAGTGGGGGTAGTGTGTGTGCATTTTGCGCACTTGCATGCGCACATACCAATTGGTGTGTATTTTCACCTCAATATCAGTGACCAGCAAATGAGGCATCAGCGACACCCTGGTAGCAACTGACTCCTTGGGCCACACTCTGTGAAAATGGATCGCCTCTGTCTTCTCTGCTTGGTCTTCACTGGGGGAAAAGAATTAAATTCCATATATGGGAGATCTCCCTAACAGCTGACTTCAGAACAAGTTCCCATTTCCAGTGGGATTACTGAGTCTCTCATTTGTAAAGGCCTCCTCCCTTTGCCCTGGCTGGACTTGGCTTCCTCCACCTCTGCCTCTTTGCCTCTGTGCCACAGTTCTGTGGTCGGTCACACCCTCTTCCTATCCTGCACCTTCTCCTGGTCTTGCCGACATGGCTTAACGCTTTATGCCTAAGTACAGGTCTTGTACCAGCCTCCTATGTTCCCATGGAGGGCCCAGTGGCAAAAGAATAAAACCAGCCTTTCTTTGCTCATGGGTGCATAGGGCTTACCCCGAGGGAAGCTGGAAGTTGGGGACAAATTTTTGTTTATAAATCAAAACAAAGACAACTTGTTGTTCCAAAGGAAAATGCCTCCTGGTGAAAGAAGCACTTAAAACCACTGAAAGGTTTTAAATTTCTTTTTGTCCTTGTTGGCCACCCTGTCAGCAGGTTTCCTTGATCTACTGTTGGTGACAGAGTCTCAAACTGAATGCCAAAGGAAGGATTTCACACATATTTTTGGATTTGTAGCTAAGGTACAGCCCTAGGCCTGGGGCCATGGAGAAAACCCAGCCTGCAAAGCTCAGTGGCGGCTCTGCAGATTGTACCCAGTTTGGACATCTGCTAGCCACCACACTCCACAAACACACACACCAGGATGGATGTCATTCGTGTCTGCAACACTCTGTAGTGCACAGCTTCTTGTGTGAGCTGAAACACCACTCTTTCCTTCCCTGTGTGAAAAAAACAACAGAATACGAGAGTGAATAATCGTATGAAAACACTGCTGAATCTGTTCCATTTTACATATCTGTGAAATTTGAGGCTACTTAATCTAATAGATAAAAATGATCCAGAGACAACTACAATAGGAAACAAAAGGTGAGAAATGAGAGAAGATACAATAGTCAGTGAATACTGGGACTCAGGAGAGGGAGCAATGGCAACCACTTTGGGGTAGAAAGATGGCACCAGGAAGGGCCGCCCCCCTCCTGCCCCCACTCTGCAATAAGCTTTGATGGATGGATGGAGTTTTTTTCAAGATATTCTTTTTTAAAAAACATCTTTATTGAGATGTACTTCAAATACTATAAAATGCACTCATTGATAGCATATAATGCAATGGTTTTTAGTATATCCACAGAGGTACACAACCATTGCCACAATCTGTTTAGAACATTTTTGTCACCTCCAAAAGAAATACTGCACTCAGGAGCAGTCAACCCCATTCACCCCTCACTCCCCAGCCCTAGGCAACCACTAATCTACTTTCTGTCTCTCTAGATTTGCCTATTCTAGGTATTTTATATTAATGAAATTATAGTTTCTTTTGTGCCTGGCTTCTTCAACTTAGCATAATGTTTTCAAGGTTCATCCATGTTGTAGAAGGTGTTAGTACTTTATTTCTTTTTATGGGCAAAAATGATTCCATTGTATAGATATTCCATGTTTGTTTATTCATTCATCTATTAATGAACATTTGGGTTGTTTCCACTTTTTGGCCATTATGAGTAATGGTGCAATTCATTCATCTGCATGTTTTTGTGTGGACATGTTTCATTTCTTTTGGGTGTATACCTAGGAGTGGAATTGCTAGTTCAGATATTATCCCTTTGTCTAACTTTTTGAGGAATTGCCAAACTGTTTATCAAAGTGGCTGCGCCTTACCACATTCCCACCAGCAATAAATAAGGCTTTCAATGTATCAGTATCCTTGTTATCGTCTGTTTTCTTGATGACAGACATCCTGAAGGGTGTGAAGTGGTATCTCATTGTGGTTTTGATTTACATTTCCGTGATGATTAATGATGTTGAACATCTTTTCATTTGCTTATTGGCTATTTGTATTTTTTTTTTTTTTTTTTTTTTTGGTGTGTGTGTGGGGCATATATCTATTCAAATCCTAGGCCCAAGTCAGGCACAGATACTTTTTAATTGGGTTGGCTTTTTATTTGTGAGTGGATGGATGAGTTTTCAAGAGGTGTAGGAGTGCAGGAGTGAAAGCTTAGATGTGGAAAATGTGGGTACTTGTAAAGAATGAGAAGTAAAATAGATTGGTTTCAGAGTGTAGCATTTGCATAAGAGAAGTAATCTGCATTTAACAGAGAAGGCTGCCAAACTTCTCTAATTATCTATCAGTCTGGGGTAACAATGAGATAAAATGAGATAAAGAACCAGTGTTTATATATAAGATGAATTCATAAATAGAAAATAATGCCATTGCTATTACTCAATGTCTAAAATTGGCTGGTCACTGTCCTCGGAGTATTACATGTGATCTTATTTAATCCTCCTAACAATTCTACTAATTTCTCCATTGTTCAGGTGGGGAAAGTAATGGTCAGCCAAGTTAAATACCTTGCCCCAGGCCACCCAGCTAATAAATGGCAAAAGCAAACTTCAAACCCAGGCTTGTCAGACTCTGAGGGCCTAGGGAGCTTCACAGCACTGCTTGAGAGATAAAACTAGAAAGTTTGGGAATCTTATGCATTGTACAGGACCTTGGCTATTGAAGAAAAAGCGTATGTTTCATTTAGAATCACTGGAGAGTTAATGTTTTTGAGCAGGGGAGACTAGGAGCTACATTTTGGAAAGTTAAAACTGAATGGTGAGTGTGTTAGGCCATTCTCGCATTGCTCTAAAGAAATACTGGAGACTGGGTAATTTATAAAGAAAAGAGGTTTAATTGTCTCACAGTTCTGCAGGTTGTATGGGAAGCATGATGCCAGCATCTGCTTGACTTGTAGTGAGGCCCTGGGCTGCTCATGATTGTGGGGGGAGGTGAAGCAGGAACAGGCAGCTCACATGGTGAGAGCAGGAGCAAGAAAAAGAGAGTGGAAGGGGCCAGACACTTTTAAATAATCAGATCTCATGTTAACTCAGCGCTGAGGGGATGGCACTAAGCCATTCATGAAGGATCCACCTCCACGGTCCAAGCACCTTCTACCAGGCCCCACCTCCAACAATGGGGATGATATTTCAGCATGAGACTTGGCAAGGACACAGATTTAAAACATATCATTTGGAACAGAGGAGACTAGAAGCTGAGAGACAGGTTAGCAGGCTATTAAAAGCATTCAGGTGAAGGATAAAGAGGCCAGAACTGAGCAGGTCACAGGGAGCCAGGAAGGAAGGCAGGTATGCAGAGGTGTGCTGGAGCCAGCTTGGACCATCTCACAAGAACCTGTTATGAAATCTTCAGCCAATTGTTAAATATGGCCATTACTATAAATTAAGTTACAAAAATTTATAATTAAAAGATTTATATTAAAAAACAACGGTAGTGTATACTTAATAGCCAGCTCAAGTTCTATGCCTTTGCCCTTCATACCATGTCTCCTTGCTGTCTGCTCCATTGCTGGGCAGGGTTGCCTGAGTTCCAGGGGCTCTGCTCCCAAGATGCTAATTTATGAAGCAATCCTTCATCTGGACATCATCTGTCCGGTGGGGAAGGAGGGCCTGTGATCCCATCAGCCTGAGTAAAGGCAACACAGGAGAGCTCCATCAAACAGAATGGGATGGATGGATAGCGGGCTTCCCAGTGTCAGGGAAATATTGATTCAGGCAAATATATGATCTATCACATGAATATCCCAGAGGATCTTGCAGATAGACACTGCAATATGGGGAGTGTTTTCCACATGATGAAGGATGGCTTTTTGGTGCTGCATCACTGCAATGAGAAGTGATGCATGGAGCCCCAGCCTCAAGCCTTGAGTCATGCATTATGGAAACACTGATACTCTTTCATCACCATAGGGAAGTGGAGAAATGTACAGTTATGGTCCTAATACAATCAGAGCGGGAGAGAGATGATGACAGCTTCTCCAGGGATCCTGAGTTGCCTAGGACCAGGCAGAGTGCAAAGCTGCTAATTGGGTTTTCTGGAAGCTGCCTGCTGGGGGAGTTGTGAGTGTGGAGTAACTGCCCACTCACTACATCCTCTGTCTTGCCTCAGAGTCACTGAACACACAGGAGCCCTTATCAAGCCTTGGTTATTATCATAATCAGATGTGGAATTATCTTTATCACAGGTGTCATAGATTTACACTTGCACTGCCTTCTCTGCTGCACTCTGAATTGTCATGTGAGCCTAGCAGTTTGCTTTACTGATGCAGGAACTGGACTCTGGGAGCTTATGTGGCTCACTGAAGCAATTCTGCTGTCTGGCAAAAAAGCCAAGACTGGAAGCCAGGCTTCCCAAATAGTGTGTGGATGATTTCCACCATATATCAGCTTTTAAAGCATACTATAGAGAAGGTACAACTCAGAAAACTCTTCTACCCTATTTGGAAATCTCAAATGATGCACTTCATCCAGACTAGCAATAAAGGAAGAGACTGTTGTTTGCCTACCTTCCTACTATGGGCTTGAGGACGGCTCTACCTGGATTCCAGTCTCAGCTGTGCTGCGTCCCACTCTTTGTGTCCCAAATACTTAATACTTTTTCTTTTTTGAGACAGGGTCTCAGTCTGTTGCCCAGGCTGGAATGCAGTGGCACAATCATGACTCACTGCAGCCTTGACTTTCTGGGCTCAAGCGATCCTCCTGCCTCAGCCTCCCCAGTAGCTGCAGCTACAGGTATGTGCTACTACACCCAACTAATTAAAAAAATCTTTTTTGTAGGCACAGTGTCTCGCCATATTGTCCAGTCTACTTCTCTCACCTCAACCTCCCAAAGTGCTGGGATTACAGGTGTGAGCCAAGATGCTCGGCCCCAGATACTTACTACTTCTAAGTCTCAGTTACCACATCTGTAAAATGGAGATTAATTCATTCAACATGTATTAATTGAGCATCTATTTTGTGTCAGGTACTATGGTAGACACTGATAATAATAGTGCCCATCTCACAGGTATTTTGGTAAAAATTAAATAAAATGAAGACAGGCAAAGGGCTAAGCAAGGTGCCTAGCTAATGATAAACATTCAACTGGTATTCGCAATTAACATGAGTAAAGTTCCCCTGTATGTCCCTATTTCTTCCTTTTGCAGATATTTATTTAAGGGCCTGATATAATCTTAGCGTTCAGGAATGAATAAAGCATAGAACCGCCATTGAGGAGTTCTGAGGATAGCATAGGCCATCCTGGTTTGAATCCTGCCCTGACTACTGGCTATACATTTTTGAACAAGTCCCATAATCTCTTTGAACTTCTTGAAATAAGGGTAATAATACCCAACTTACAAGCTTGTATGAGATGTTGAGATTATATATCTAAGTGTCTAGCCCAGTATGTAGAACATGATTTGCCTTCAATTAATTATGCTAATTATCATTATTATATTCTCATTGGATTATTAAACAGATACTTTCTCTTTTATTTTATATTTTATTTTTATTATCCTTTAAATTCTGAGATATATGTGCAGAACATGCAGGTTTGTTACATAGGTATACACGTGCCATGGTGGTTTGCTGCAGTCATTAACCCATCGTCTACATTAGGTATTTCTCCTGATGCTATCCCTCCCCTGTCCCTCCAGCCCCCTGACAGGTCCCAGTGTGTGATGCTCCCTTTCCTGTGTCCATGTGTTCTCATTGTTCAACCCCTACTTATGAGTGAGAACATGCAGTGTTTGGTTTTCTGTTCTTGTGTTTGTTTGCTGAAAATGATGTTTTTCCAGCTTCATCCATGTCCCTGCAAAGGATATGAACTCATCCTTTTTTATGGCTGCATAGTATTCCATGGTGTATATTGCCCCATTTTCTTTTTCCAGTCTATCATTGTTGGGCATTTGGGTTGGTTTCAGGTCTTTGCTGTTGTGAACAGTGCTGCAATAAACATACATGTGCATGTGTCTTTATAATAGAATGATTTATAATCCTTTGGGTATATACCCAGTAATGGGGTTGCTGGGTCAAATGATATTTATATTTCTAGATCTTTGAGGAATCGCCACACTGTCTTCCACAATGGTTTAACTAATTTATACTCCCACCAACAGTATAAAAGCATTCCTATTTCTCCATATCCAGCATCTGAACAGATACTTTCAATGCAATGTGAATGTACTGGATACCTAGAATACAAGTGGCATTCAATTAGTGATGCTAACTATCATTATTGTATTCTCATTGTTATTGTATTATTATTATACAGATACAATGCAATGTGAATGTACTAGATACCTAGAAAACAACTGGAATTCAATTAATGATGCTAATTATTATTATATTCTCTTTGTTATTGGATTATTATTAAACAGATACTTTTAATACAATGTGAATATACTGGATACCTAGAACACAACTGGCATTCAATTAGTGATGCTAATTATCATTATTGTATTCTCATTGCTACTGGATTATTAAACAGATACTTTCAAAGCAATGTGAATGTACTAGATAATGAGCACACACTGTTATTCAATTGATAGTGCTGACTATCATCATTGTTAGATAAATAGATACTTTCTATGTGGTGTGAATATACTCAAGGAAATGAAAAGCAAAGGCACTCATAAAGGGGCAAGTTCACAGAGCTCGTTCTTGACAGATATTTTGAAATTGTTCTGGATAGAAAGGAAGAAAGAAGCTTCTGCAGCAGAGGAAACAAAATTTGCAAAGGCTAGAATGTTCAAGGGAAGGGGACCAGCTGCACTTGGCTTAAGGAAAAGAAGAGGTGGGGAGGATGCAGAAGGGTGAGGCTGGAAAGATGGAATGAAGTTGTAGAAGGTCTTGTAAGACCTAAAGAGTTTTTGTCTCGTAGAAATTGGCACTGAGGAGTTGTTGCAGCTTTAAAAGAGCATATTCTGGGATAGGAGACAGTGACTAGGCTTTGATTACCTGTAGCATACAGGCAATTTCTCTGGGCTTT
This sequence comes from Cacajao melanocephalus, assembly GCA_963573385.1. Taxonomy (NCBI): domain Eukaryota; kingdom Metazoa; phylum Chordata; class Mammalia; order Primates; family Pitheciidae; genus Cacajao; species Cacajao melanocephalus. The sequence continues at coordinate 60,439 of CAUYLG010063254.1, forward strand.
TTTCACCCCACCTTATTCATCCAGCTAAATGCCCAGCAAGTGGCTCTGAAACTGTCAGTGCTGTGGAGCGCTGAGCCTGAGGTGAGCACGGCCACCACACGCTGTCTTGCTGGGAGCACTGCTGAACATCTGAATTCACCTCTAAATGTAGAAGGAAGAAAGATCTCCAGCCAGACTGTTTGACCTCCACTTAGCAGAGCTCAGTTTCTGAAGTGTCTGCATTCCAGAGACTTCAAGGCAGAGACAGCATCCCTGTGGTTGATACCAAGAGCTCAATATGGGTGATTCTACCAACCAGTCTCCCTGGGGAGAAACAAGATAAAAGCAGATGTGAGCAAAAACTCACAGGTCTATGGAGTTAGAAAAGTTTCAGATCCCTCACTGTTCTATTTCTCTTTCATCTCCTTTGTATGTTGGGGCATTTCCTGACGGCTAGCTTTCTGTTTTACGTTAATGATGAGCTGTTTTCCAGTTACCCCTTTGAGATTTTAAGTGCTGTTATTAAATCTTCAACAGGTTTCCCCTCTTTAATTATTCTTGCTCAGCAGCAGATGGTGGGACATGGGCACAACTCATATTTAAATTGTGTTTCCCGTTCAAGAGTGGCTGTTTCATCTTTCCTGGTGACCTCTGAGTGAAAGTCACATTGTTGGTGTGGCATCTATGCGAGCCCAATACTCTCCTTCATCATATGCAAAAAACCTACCTTCTGGGGCAGGGATCTCCTTTTCTTTGTGGCTTTTGGGAGTGTTTGAAGGGTTTGTCAAATGTCTGACCCCAGAGCAAGACTGTAGTTATGGAGTGGAGAATCCAGGCTCAGACCTTAGTGGAACTTCTCCTTTCTCTCCTCTTAGAAACTAAGCCCCTGGGTAATATGTAAAATGGAGATGACTTTACTAGATAGCCCTCTGATATTGTCCTCAAACTTCAGAACCCTAGGGGTTCCACAGAGATCCAGGGGCCCAGCTGAGGCCGCCACTGGAGTAAGGCCTCTTCTGACCTTTCCCTGATCATAGGAGACAAGAGAAATCTCTCTAGAAAAATCCTACTGGGAAAACCACTTACACCTTAGCTAATAGTGACCCCTTCAAGCTAATTTTTCTCATTTAAACACAAGCTTTCAGAATGCAATGCTTTAACCTAAACAGTGCCTTTATGGTGGAGAAGAGCCCATTAGGGCAGATGGTCTTTGGAAGGCTTGTTTTGCATTTCCTGTGTAGGCAGCTGCCTCTGTCTCTGCTACGTCTACCTGGTTAGCTTTTTTTCCCTAGTTTTCCTGAGAGTTATCAGGAAATTACCTGGGCAGTGGGGGATGATACATATCCCAAGATTGTATGATGAACATAGTCAAAGACAAGAGTGGCTCCTTACTTCTCGAATCCCTTCAGTCAGACCTTGGAATAAGTATCCGGTTATACAGGGCCTGGTGGCCTGGTGCTGTCACCTCTTCTTTTGTGTAAGTTATGCTGACTCCCCAACTAAGTCATAAGCTGCTCGTGATCAGGGACCTGTACTTATGTTTTGTGCATATAATGTTATAATAACAGATAATCTCTATCTACAATCAGATAGTCTTTATTTTTATAGTCATTTAAAAAAATTTAATCATTTTAAAACCCTATGAAGGTTTTACAGATGAGGAGAGAGAAAGGTTGAAATGCATTGGCTGGTATCCCACAGCTAGTAAGTGATAGAACTGGGATTTGAACCTTTGAACCAGGCTTTGAGTCAGATTTAACAAGGCCAGTGATCTTTCTACCACATCCTACCATACAGCCTGAGCACCAGGGCTCTTGATTTCCAGTCTCAGCCTGTAGGCTACATGATTACTAAAGTGAGTCCGTATCACAAGTTCTTGCTCCTAAACTTGGTAGCTTCATTTGTTTCCTCGTCATTCCTGATCATGGTGAGATGGCAGAGGAGAGCGTGTGAGGAGAGCTGGCAGCTGTGGTTAGTCTCCGTGTGCAGGAGTTTAGGCTTGCAGTCTGCTGGCCTCAATTTACCTTCCTTAATTCTCATTTTATTTTGATCAAATATATATGTGCACACAGTAGCAATCTTTTTCAAAAGGCATTCCTCATTTGAATCACAAGATCACAGAATGTGTTTTGATTGACATTTTTTCCCTGTTCTCCCAAGAATGGTGGAAAACTGGTACCCTTCTAGATGTAGGGAGATTAATTCCTTATATAGAGTAGATACCTTAGGACAATGGTTCTCAAAGTGTGGTGCTTGGAGCCCCAAATGTCTCTCAGACTCTTTCAGGAGACCGTGAGGTCAAACCATTTTTCATACTAATGCTAAGACATTTTTCCTTTTCACTGTGTTGACATTTGCACTGATTGTTTATAAACTGTGTTGCATAAAACTGCTGGCATCTTAGCATGAATCAAGCAATGCACCAAATTGTTCTTGATCATTGTATCTTTCATGGCCGTATTTTTGCTATGAATAGAAAAATCACTGGTTTTCCTTAAGAATTCCTTCATTAGTTTCTTTCTTTCTTTCTTGTTTTGAGACAGAGTCTTTCTCTGTCGCCAGGCGCCAGGCTGGAGTGCAGTGGCGCAACCTTGGCTCACTGCAGTCTCCACCTCCTGGGTTCAAGCAATTCTCCTGCCTCAGCCTCCCAAGTAGCTGGGACTACAGTTGCACACCACCACACCCAGCTAATTTTTGTGTTTTTTGAGACGGGGTTTCACCATGTTGGCCAGGACGGTCTCAATCTCTTGACCTCATGATCCGCCCGCCTCGGCCTCCCAAAGTGCTGGGATTACAGGCGTGAGCCACCTCGCCCGGCTCCTTCATTGGTTTCTAAAAAATATTTTATGTGACAAAATAAGAAATATTCATAAAGCACTTCTGCTGTATACCACACTACTGTTAATGTCCTGAGGAAAAGCAGCTGTGTGATTATTTGAGTTGTGGGCTGAACTGACAGCCTTTTCCATTGAATACCACTTTTACTTGAAAGAATGAGTAATAGACAAACTATCATTATTTAGACTTCAGTTTTTGGCAGATATTTTCTAAAAACGGATGAAATGGGCAAGTCAGTTCAAGGAAAACAACTGATGATAAAATGAGCTTTCAAGTGAAAATTAGAATTTTGGAAAACTTTTATCTGCTGCTGTGAGCCTGAAAAAACTCCTCCATCCTTAAAATATTTTTTCTGATTAGATGATATTAATATTTGTGATTTTTTTGACATTGTATAATCAAAGGTGTCAATGTTTGGAAGACCTGCCTAAGTGAGTGAACCAGTATTTTTCAAGTGACCAATGCATGCTGTTATAAAATCATGCATGGATAAAAGAGCCATTCAAAGTAAAAGATAGACCAATATATTTTAGTGTAACAGAGCACATAAAGTTCATTGATATGACTTCAGATTCTACATCACAAGTAACCTTTGAAGAACTATTATTTATTACATTTTTGTGTAGAATCAAAGAATATCCACAATTGTTGGAGAAGACTATTGAAATTCTTCTCATGTTGTGTGGCATGATTTTTTTTATTTACTTCACCAATAATGTATCCCAAAATATTGAGTAAAGAAGGAGATATGAAGATAAGTTCAGAAGATGGTTTACTAGAAGTCCCTGGGGCTCATCCTGCTCATAAAGACAGCTAGAACAGTGAAGAAACAACACTATTTTAATAAAAATAACCGGGGGAGAGCCCCTGAGTGTGCCTGAGGGGTAACAGAAACCCTGGATAGCACAGAAACTCAGGATGGCCACATAGAGAATGAAAAAAAAAAAATACCAGGCCTCCACCACCTCATCCCTCAACCCCGATCAGCTGGGAATCAGGAGAAAATTCTCCCTAAAGCAAGGAGGTAAAGAAGAGTATCGTAGCAATTCCATCAACATCTTGACACCTACAAGCCTCATAATTCTGGTTCACCTGCAATCCTCATGGGCACTACACCCATTGGAGGGATCCGCCTGGATTCCACAGAGCTGTGCCTCATAGAGAAGGAGCCCATACTTTGCTCCACCCCCTATGGTTTGCTACATCTTCTTGGGATTGGAACTGTGGCTGGAGAGTGTCTTGCTCTTGAGTAGCCCCTTCATTCCTGAGGCTAAGCCACCACCAAACCACTCCAGCCCAGTGGCCCAACATCCCCAAGCCATGCTGTGAGCAAAGCTGTGACTTCCTTGTGGAGCAAGCAGAGATGAAGCTGCTCCACCTACCCTGTCCTGTCCTCATCCTCTCAGGCTGTAGGTGAAGCAGCACCCAGCCTCTAGGAAAAATAGTACCTTGGCCACTCAGCGCACTCATGCCTCCCTGGTGCCTAACTTGGAGTAGCATCCTGCATCCGAAGAAACAGTACCTTGGCTTGCCAGAGTGGTCATGTACTCAAGCTGAAGCAACACCCTTCATCCCACAGAAATGGTGCCTGGGCTTCCCAGAGTAGTCATGCCCTCATAGACACGAACTGAAACAGCGTATTACCTTCTGGGGAATCAGTGCCCTGGCCAAGCTGAGCAGCTATGTATCCCAGGGCTGAGCTGATGTAGTACCTCACGTCCCAGGGAAACAGAGCAGTGATTGAACTGACACACCTCACCCTACAGGCCAAAAAAACTTTAATACGCTGCTTCCCTGGAGCTGGACTACTCTCCATGAGGCTAAGCTACCAAGACACTGCTCTCTCTGGGGAGTGTAGTCATCATTGCACTGTTTCCTGTCACCGTCAACCCCATCCCAGGGGTCTAGTGATAGCTGAGCTCCGCCATTCCTGGGGTACTTGCTGCTGCTGCTGCACCTGGCCTCACAGAGTCTGGGATACTGCTGAAACCCACCATCATAGGGTCTAAAATTACCACTACACAGTGCCTCATTTCTTGGGACCTGAGTTGCCACTGTAAGCTATTAGCTCACGTTCCCAAATTGCAGCTCTACCCTGCTCCCTTGGCCCAAAGCTCCAGAGCACTCCCACTTCCAGTGTAGTACCCCACCCCTGGGGGAGAATCACAGATACAACCTGGCTTCCTGGGTGTGAGCTGCCAGGAGCTGCCTCAGAATCACAGATCCTGGTTTTGTGAGCAACCTACATTCCTGCCACAGGGAGCAAGCCTGCACTGGCAAACCCAGATGCCGCAATAGGTTCATGAGACCCTGAGCCAGGACCCTAGTCCCACAGCCACTCTGAGCACCTGCAACTGGAACCCAATGCCGCTGTAGCTGCTTGTAGAACCAGGTCAGACCCGACACTACGAGGTATCCCCTTGGCTAAATCTTCTTATTGTGGGAAAAATGACAATAGGAGGACCCCTAAAGCCCTTGACACCAAGGATATTAATAACTTGCACAATTGCTAGGACTGCCATAAACTTCTAGAGCCTGAGGCATCCACAGTTATTGCTTACGTTGAATGTAGCTGAAGAAGCTGCACAAAGACTATACCACTGAACCTATGTAAAAACAGAGTCACTACATCTCTTCCAAACAGCACCCTAACATTTAACTGCAGGTGCAAGTCTTCCTCTATAAAAGTGACACTAGAAAGTTTGGTAGAGGCAATTCTTCCACCAGATGCACAGACATCAATGCAGAGACAAAAGAAACACAAAAAAGCAAGGAACTATTATGCTACCAAAGGAACATAATAACTCTCTAGTAACAGATCCCAAGGAAAAGAAAATCAATGAATCACCAGAAAAAGAGTTTAAAATAACCATCTTAAGGAAACAATGAGATACAAGAAAATACAGATAGACAATGCAATGAAATCAGGAAAAAATTCACAATATAAATGACAAACTCAACAGAGATAGAAATCATAAAAAAGAAACAAATAGAATCTTGCAGCTGAATAATTCAGTGAATGAAATAAAGAATACAATAGAGAGTTTCAATAGCAGGCTTGATCGAGCAGGAGAAAAAAATCTGAATTCAAATATAGGTCATTTAAAATCACACACTCAGAGAAAAGAAATAAAGAAAATGAATGAAGAAAGCTTACAAGACTTGTTTAACACTATTAAGTGAACAAATATTTGTATTATGGGTATTCTATAAAAAGAAGAGAAGAAAAATGTAAACCTAGTTAATAAAATAATAGCTGAAAACTTTCCAAGTCTGGGGATATATATGGACATCCAGAACCAGGAAGCTTAAAAGTCTCTAAATAGATTCAACCCAGAAAGGGCCTCCATAAGACACATTGTATTCAAATTGTCAGAAATCAAAAACAGAGATAATTGTAAAACTGCAAGAGAAAATTATCAAATCACATATACAGGAATCCCCATTACACTAACAACAGATTTCTCTGAAGAGACCTTACAGGTCAGTAGAGAATAGGATTATATGTTCAAAGGTTGAAAGAAAAAATTGCCAGCCAATAATACAAACCCTTTGTATTCTGAAGAATACAAAGCTATTCTTCAGAAATGAGGAAGAAATAAAGACTTTCTCAAATAAGCAAAAAATTCATCACTACTAGACAGTCTTAAAAGAAATGCTCAAGGTAGTCCTATATCTCGAAGCAGAAAGACGATAATCACTGTCATGAAAACACATAAAATTATAAACTCATTGATAGAGTAGATACATAATGGAAAAAGATAAAAGAATCAAACTTTATCATTATAGAAAACTGTCACATCACAATTATAAACAATGAGAGGAAGACGGGAACAAAGAATATGCAGAACAATCAGAGAACAATTAACAAAGTGAGAGGTGTAAGTTCTCATCAATAAGCAATAACCTTGAATGTAAACAGATTAAGCTCCCCACTTAAAATATATAAACTGACTGAAGGGATTAAGAAATATGACCCAACTATATGCTGCCTTTAATAAACTCACTTCACTATAGACACATATAGACTGAAAATGAAGGGATGGAAAAAGATATTTCATGCAAATGGAAATCAGAAGGGAGAAGGAGTAGCTGCTATACTTACATGACATAAAATAGACATTAAGTCAAAAACTAAAAAGACACAAAGTAATTGTATAATAATAAAAAAGCTGATTCAGCAAGAGTATGTAAGAGTTGTAAATATATACATACCTTAAGACTGGAACACTCAGATATATAAAGCAAATATGATTAGATCTAAATGGAGAGATAGACTCCAATACAATAATAGCTGAGGACTTCAACACCCACAGCACTGGACAGATCATGTACCAGAAAATCAACAAACAAACATTGAATTTAAACTGCACTTGAGACCAAATGGACTAAATAGACATTTTCAGAACATTTCATCCAACAGCTACGGAATATACATTTTTTCATCAGCACAGGAAATATTCTCTGGAATAGAGCACATATTAGGCCACAAAACAAGCCACAAAAGATGTAAAAGAATTGAAATTATATCAAATAGCTTTTCTGATCACATGGAATAAAACTAAAAGTTAATAAGAACAAATTTGGAACCATATAAATAAATGAAAATTAAACAATATGCTCCTAAATGACAAATGAGTTAATTAATAAATTAAGAAGGAAATTAAATAATTTCTTGAAACAAATGAAAATAGATACACAATATACCAAAAACTTACAGAATACAGCAAAAGCAGTCTTTAAAAGAAAATTTAATGCAATAAATGGCTCTATTTTAAAAGTAGACAGATTGCAAATAAATAACCTAATAAGGCATTTCAAGGACTGAGACAACCAAAAACAAACAAACAAACAAAAAACCAACAAAATCCAAAATTAAAGGAGAAAAGAAATAATAAAGATAGGAGCAGAAATCAACAATATAGAGACTAAAAAATTTTAAAAGATCCAAGAAACAGAAAGTTGCTTTGTTGAAAAGATAAACAAAATTGACAAACCATTAGATAGACTAACCAAGAAAAAAAGATGAAAGATCCAAATAAATAAACTCAAAAACTCAAAAGGAGACATTACAATTAACATCACACAAATACAAAGGATCAGAGACTTATGAACAACTATATGCCAATAAATTATAAAACCTAGCAGAAACCAATAAATTCCTGGACAAGGTATCTTGCAACCTACCAAGATAGAACCAAGAAGAAATAGAAAATCAGAACAGACTAATTATGAGTAAAGAGATTAAATCTGTAATAAAATGTCTCCCATCAAAGAAAAACCTAGGATCTAATCACTTCACCGCACAATTGTACCAAACATTTAAAGAAGAACCAACATCACCTCTCCTCAAATTCTTCCAGAAAGTTGAAGGGGAGAGAATTTTTCCAAATTCATTCTTTGAGGCCTACATTATCCTGATTCCAAAACCAGACAAGGACACATACAAAAAAGTAAAGGACAGACCAATATCCCTGATGAACATAGAGGTAAAAATCCTCAACAAAATAATAGCAAATTCAGTAGCCCATAAAAGGATCAGTCACCACGATCAAGTGGGAATTATCCAAGGATGTGAAGATGGTTTGACATATGCATATTAATAAATGTGATACATCACATTAACAAAATGATAGACAACAATTGTATGAACATCTGAATACATGTAGAAACATCATATGATAAAATTCACCATCCCCTCATGATAAAAACTTTCAATAAGTTAGTACAGAAGGAACATACCTCAACAGAATAAAGCCCATCTATAGCAAACCCACTGCCAACATTATAATGAATGAGGAAAAGTTGAAAGCTTTTCTTCTAAGATTTGGAACAAGACAAGGATGTTCATTTCCAACAGTTTTATTCAAGATAGTACTGGAAATCCTAGCCAGACCAATTAGGCAAGAGAAAGAAATAAGCAGCATCCAAATTGGAAAAAAGGAAGTCCAATTGTCCATTCGCAGAAAACATGGCGTTATATATATATAAAACTCAAAAGGTTCAACAAAAATCTCTTAGAAGTGATAAACAAATTTAGTAAAGTTGCAGGATACAAAATAAACTGCCATAGTTTGGTTTGACTCTTCCAAATCTCACGTTGAAATTTGATCCCCAGTGTTGGAGATGAGGCCTTGTGGGAGGTGTTTGGGTATGAGGGGAATCCCTCACGAATGGCTTGGTGCTGTCCTTGTGGTAATGAGTGAATTCTCACTCTACTAGTTTCTATGAAAGCTGGTTGTTTAAAAAAGCCTGGCACCTGCTCCCCTACTCTCTTGCTTCCTGTCCCATCATGTGATACCTACATTATCAGCTCTCCTTTTCTTTTCACCTTTAATGGAAGCAGATTGAGCCCCTCACAAGATGTAGATGCCAGTGTCATGCCTCTTGTACAGCCTGCAGATCCATAAGCCAAAGAAACTTCTTTTCTTCATAAATAATTTATCTTCAGGCATTCCTTTATAGCAACACAGAATGGACTAAGACATCACTATGCAAAAACCAGTAGCATTTCTATACCCCAACAATGAAGTAGCAGAAAAAGAAATTAAGAAAGCAGTCTCATTTACAATATCTACAAAAAACATACCTAGGAATAAATTTAACCAAAAAGGTAAAAGATCTCTACAAGAAAAACTGTAAAGCAATTCTGGAAAAAAAAATTTAAGAAAACACACAAAAAAGGAATGATTTCCATGTTCTTATAGATTTCCGTGTTTCTTATCCAAGGTAGAATGGCTATTATCAGCAAAAGAACAACAACAACAAAAAAAGAAAAGGAACAAGTACAGGTGAAGATGCAGAGAAAAGGGAACTTTCATACACTCTTGGTGGAAATATAAATTAGTACAGCCATATGGACAACAGTTGTTTCCTCAAAAAACTACAAATAGAACTACTTTATGATCCAGCAACCCCTCTGGTGAGTATATATCCTAAGGAAAGGAAATCAGTATGTCGAAAAGATATCTGCACTCCCATGTTTATTGCAGCACTATTCATAACAGCCAATATAGAAGCAACCTACATGTTCATCATCAATGGGAGAAAGGAGAAAAGATGTGGTGTATATACACGATAGATTATTATTCAACCATAAAAAGGAATGAGATCATGAGATCCTGTCATCTGTGGCAACATAGATGAGCCTGGAGGATATTATGTTAAATGAAATAAGCCAGGCACAGAAATACAAATATTGCATGTTCCCACTGATATATGAGTGTTAAATAAAATTGATTTAATGGAGGTAGAGAGTGACATGGTGGTTACCAGAGGTTAGAAAGGGTAGAGTGGAGGGGGAGATGAAGAAAGGTTGGTTAATGGGTACAAAAATATAGTATCCCTCAGATATTTAGATGTCCTCGGTCATTTGTTCATATTTATGAATGAGTACTAAAAAACAAACTTAAGTCCTTGAGCACATAGGTTCAGTTTGTTGACTACTGAGCTCTGGCGTGTGCTGCGTCCCACACTGCACAAGGGTTCAAAGACCTAAGAGGGAATGGCGGGGGATAAAGAAAGACATACAGACAGACATATATAAAGTTGGGCCAGGCGGTACGAAAAGCTGATGGTGTCAGTCTCTTCAGCCCAGACCTGCCTCAGAGTACTTTATTTTATATGTTTACAAAGCACATAGCAGAGGGAGGGTGCAGTTACTTAGAACAGCCTGTGGTATAATTCTCCCACTTTAGTTAACATACTTCAGCTAACAACTATCTGGCAGCAAGGTCAGTGAGAGCGGGTTATTTTTCTAGGCCTCTCTGCTCTTCTCTGAGACATAACACATTCCCGTATTATGGTTTCACTTCTCTGGAGTTCACCCAAGGTTTACAGCAGCCTTGCTGCGGATTCCCCCAGAGCGGGTGGGCTTCTCTGGCTCTCTACACCGAGCCTCACTGTAACGTGTTTAGTGTTCAGTGTTTACCATTTGTTGAGAAACCACCCATGTGAAAATCTAGCTCTTTCCTTTGGGCTGGCCTGATTCTCCAAGAAACATCTTTCAAGTATCTACCTTATAGGCCTGCCTGCAAGCATTCTGGAAACTGATTGGAAGGAGAAAGCTGAAGATCACAATGCACTAAACAGTATATTAATTGTAGGCTTGATTAAATTATGGCACCTGTCTTCAACCCTTCAACGTCTCTGTCCTTCCAAAGACCCTTGGTTTTACTCTCTTTAGAGATGATATCTTCAGTTTATGTTGGATGGGAACAGGCAGTCACCCAGACACTTGGAATGGAGAAAGAGATCTGGTTGTCTGCTTATATTTTTTACATAATGTAATATTTATACAAGATACAATATATAAATCTTATGTGCAAACCATATTAGTAACACATATGTAAATTAGGAAGCATATTAACAAAATGAACATCAATTAAGAACAAAGGCATTCCAAATATTTTTGTACCTAAATCTGTGTCTCTTCTCATTTCCACCTCCCTGGCTCCTTCACCATCCTGATCAAGAGGTAATTACTATCATGAATTTTATATTAACCGTTTCCCTGCTTTTAAAAAAGAGTTTAGTCATATATGTATATATCCATAAACAAAGTATGTTTTCAGTTTTGCTTGTTTTGAGCTTTATAAGAATGGTACCAGAGTAACAGTTTTTCTATGAATTGTCCTGCATGTCATTCAAGGTACGTTTCTAGGAGTAACTGCTTCTAAGCTGACTTTAGATCCTTTTTCCTATTTTCAATTTCACTTTCATCCCCACTTCCAGAATTGCCTTGTGCTGCCAGTCCCTGAATCTTTGGAAGTTCCTCAGCATACATTGGTTTATTTGCTGGATTTCTCTGCTACTAGCTTAGTATTTAACTTTTTCAAGTTTGTTAAATTACTAAGCTACTTTATCTGAGTAGCATCCCAACTTACAAAATATTGTTGCTTGCATCATTTTGTATTGTTTGTCTTTGAGAGTTATGTTTAAAAATCCTTTTGCAGTAATATTAGTAAGGTTTTTTGAGAGAGCAAATGTAACTCTGTGTTTAATCTTTCATCATTCAAATATTTACAAGTCCTTACTTTGAATGTATTACAATCACTCAGGATGGTCTAATCTCACCAGATTTTAGTTTTCCTGTCTACCACCCCCACTTTCAGAACCTACTCTTTAGGGGAATGTGTGTGTGTGTGTGTGATGTGTGCCTTTAGGAAAAAGAAGCACAGTCATGTATATGTACAAGCATGCAGGTAGGGCTCCAATCCTACTTTTTGCCATGTGGTTTGTGATCTTTTATTTGAGCATGTTGAATGTCTGTTATATGTTATGGATTGTATTAGGTGCACAAGGATATAAAAACTAGTTACAGATTCTTGCCTAGAGAGTTTATTGTATTGAGAAAGAAGAAAAATCTATAAAGTAACACAGTGTGATATGTACTACTTTGAAATTTCAAGTCATTAGAATTAGGTTGTGTAGGGTTGAACAAGGTGGGAGAGATGATGGTTCAAGGAGGTAAGAACTTGGAGGTGAGGCTTCCTCTGATCTCTAAGGGTGTACTTTGGAGAAGAGACAGGGAGTGGAGAGAATGTTCAGGGAAGGAGGAACTCACTGCCTCCTGGCCCGCTGAGCTCTAGCTATACTGGCTTTTCACATCCCTGGATGTGTCATGATCTTCCCCCTTACAGGAAATATGCTCATGCTGTTTCCCTGCCAGGGTGGTCTTTCTCCCATTCTTGTTTTGGCTCAATCCTCTTTGGCCTTGAAGACTTAACATTTTACTTCTTTAGGAAAGCTTTCCTTAACTTTCTCAGTGCAAACTACAGCTCTTCCACCACATGTTATACCCTTATATCATGTACCATACTTTTCCTTCCCAGTTTCTTCACAAATTTTTAATTGTACGTTTACTTGTGTGATTACTTGTCTAATGTCTATTTCTTACATTAAATAGGAAACTCCAAGATACAAGAGACTGGCTGTTGTGTTCACAACTACCTCACTGGTGCTTAGCATAGGGCGCGGTCCGTGGAGGAGTTACTTGGACCTCTGTGGACAAGGAAAGGTGGGCAGGAGAAGGAGTTTGCAGTAGCCAGACTCAAAACTGTCCTCCACAAGTCTCCACCTCTTGATATTGATAATACTATATAGACCCCGTGAAACTAAAAAATCAGAGACAGGTCTCAGTTAATTGTAAGGTCTTTTAGGCTGACTGACTGTGTCACGGACACCATGTTAACCTCTGTGACCTGCGTGGACACTCCAGATGAGTTTCTGGAAAATCTAAAGTAACTGGAAGACTGAAGAAATGATCAACCCCTGCGGCACCTACTTAACTTTGAGACATTCTCTATTGTTCCTTATTCTCACCCTAATTGATAAGGTCATTGGACTTTGTATCCGACCTTGGTCAACCTTGTGACTCCACACCCTACCACCTCCTCCCAGCTTGCAAAAAACTGCCCTAAAGTAACTTCTGTAACTTTCCACTGCCCACCCCAAACCTATAAAACCAACTCCTATCCCACTGCCCTCCGCTGACTCCCTTTTCAGCCTCAGCCCCCCTGCAGCCAGGTGAATAAACAGCCATGTTGCTCACACAAAGCCTGTGTGGGGGGGGGGTCTCTTCATTCAGAGTGCATGTTTTAATATTAATATGGCAAGTTTATTTTGCCAAAGTTGAGGATGTATGCCTATGACACAGCCTCAGGAGGTCCTGATGACATGTGTTGAAAATGGTCAGATCAGTTTGGTTTTATATATTATATGGTGACATGAGATATCAATCAACATATGTAAGATGAACATTGGTTTGGTCTGGAAAGGTGGGTCTAGAAAGGAGAGACAACTTGAAGCAAAGGTGAGAAGACTCAGCAGGGAGGGGAGAGGGCTTCCAGGTCACAAGTAGTTAAGAGACAAGTGATTGCATTCTTTCGAGTTTCTGATTAGCCTCTCCAAAGGAGGCAATCAGATATGCATTTATCTCAGTGAGGAGAGGTATGACTTTGAATAGAATGGGAGGCAGGTTTACCCTAAGCAGTTCCCAGCTTGACGGATTTTGGGGCCCCAGTACTTATTTTCCTTTCACAACCCCTCCCACATGGCAGCAGAGTTATTCTCTGTGACCAATAGAATATGCATTTTCCTTCTGAGTTTAGGTTATAAAAAAGCACAACTTCCATTGTGGCTTCTCTCTTTTTCTATCACTGATTCTGAGAGAGACTACCTCCTTGTCTTGAGGACACTGAGGCAGTCCTGTGGAACATTCTGTGTGGCAAGGAACTGAGGTGTTTAGCCAGTGAGAGACTGAGGCTGCCCAATGACCACACGCATAAGCTTGGACGCAGATCCTCCAGTCTTCAGAAGATTGCAGCTCAGCCCCCAACTTGATTGCAACCTCAGAGGCTGAGCCAGAACCACTCAACTAAGTTGCTCCAAAATTTCTGAGCCTCAGAAATTGCATGAGATAATAGGTGTTTGTTGTTTTAAGCTGCTAACTTTTAGGCTAATTTGTCATACAGCAACAGGTAACTAATACAGGGCTTAATGAGAGAAATAGGTGTACGAGAATAATCTTGCCTCTTCCTTTGATCCATTTAAACAGTGCTTGTCAGTGACTTCCCCTGATTGGATTTTGAACCCACTCTTCTATTTTTCTCCAAGGTATCCCCTAGTTGAACAGCTCTCTGCATTCCTGTGTTTCAGTGGTCTGGTGCTTGTTGAAGAGGTTCTGACTACAACCTTAGCACAGATTTTCCAGCTGATTGAAAAGCCCCAGCTTATACTGAGTTCATGTCGCTGTAGAGTGTAGTGAAGAAGATTCCTTTTCTGAGATTTACAAAGATGTCTCATCTTGAAGATTCTCTCTCTTGAGGGAAGAGAGAAGGTTTGTTAAAGCGTGTCCTTGGATGCCACGTGCACATCATTACATTTCAAATTTGGAGGGATTTGCTGCTTTTCAGAGGGCCACAAAAGATTAAGGTCTGTGCTTTGCTTCTGAGGCAGAGTGGAGCAGTGTGGGAGAGCTTTAGTTTAAAGTCACGTGGACTGAGGTTAAGTCTTGTTCTGCTTTTTAGTACCTGTATGTTATTTCACCTCTCTAAGCCTCAGTTTCATCACCTATAAAATAGGGGTTAGGGTTACTGTCTATCTTCTTCATGGAATTGATGGAATGATGATACGAGCCAATGTATTCAGCACAGTGCCCAACGAATAATAAGTGCTCTTAATTGGTGACTATATTGATTGCAAATGACAGAATAAGACTGAATCAGAAGTTGGTGATTCAAATCTGCCTCTCATTAGCCATTTGGGTTTGGGCAAAACATTTAACTTCTCAATGTCTTAATTTCCTTATTTATAACATGAGGGGATTGGGTGAGTTGGTATTTTCCAAAGTGAAATCCATAGTGTTATTTGCATCAGAATCAACACCATTTGCTTAGTAAAATAATATAGATTCCCAGGTCCACTCCAGTCCCACAAAGTCAGAATCTCCTCAATGGAACTCAGGAATTCATGTTTCAATCAATTCCTCTTCTGATTTCTGTGCACACTGCCTGCTCTGCCATTGTATACATCTATCTAATAGATTTAAGTACCAGTTAGATTAGGAACTTACTACCAGGGCCTGAGGGATCCTGGGACAAGAGATGAAATAGCATGTATAGTCTTATTTCAGGTAGGTAATATTTAAGACGTTCTTCCTTAGACCACACCAGGATATCCAGATCTGAGGAATTCATGTACTTCTTCCTTATGCCCACAGGAGGTCAGTGAAACATTAGGCCTATCCTTTTCAGAATTTCAGAACAAAAGAATTTTGAACAGTGCCAAACTAGAAGTAGAATGCTTGCATATTACAAAAGATAAGCTTTATTTACTAACAGACTTCCCAGGTGAGTGTTTGAGTTTTTATGCAGACAAAAATCTAGCAGTGCCTTGCTTTTTACAGAGGAAGGTACATTAGCTTTCAGGTTCATAAACTTTAAGTCCATCAATAGGTTTGCAAAATAATTGTCCTTGGAGCTCTGGGAGTCATTTTAGGGCAGAGAAAATTCTCTGCTTTGAATTTCTCTAGGGCGCCTCTTTAGAAGGGGTCAAAATGTCAGACGTGTTATTTCACATGTCTGCTCAATGGACCTGGAGCAGATTGTTAGCAAGCTAGAGTTGGACTAATAGAGGCTCAGAGAGGCTGGACTGCCTGACTGGAGATACAGAGTGTGGAGTGGAGATCAGACCTGGGTCTACCACCTCATTATCAAGGGATCAAGGGACTTTTTTTTTTTTTTTTTTGAGACGGAGTTTCACTATTGTTGCCCAGGTGCCATCTTGGCTCACCGCAACCTCTGCCTCCCAGATTCAAGCGATTCTCCTACCTGCCTCAGCCTCCTGAGTAGCTGGGATTACAGGTATGCACCACTACGCCTGACAAATTTTGTATTGTTGGTAGAGACAGGATTTCTTCATGTTGGTCAGGCTGATCTCGAACTCCTGACTTCAGGTGATTTGCCCACCTCGGCCTCCCAAAGTGCTGGAATTACAGGCATGAGCCACCATGTCAGGCCTAAAGGGCCTTCTTAATAAGACTTAACGTCATAGGGTATTCAAGCCAGTGTTCTTTTAGCCAATTTATACCATACTGTTTATCTCTTTTATTGAGCTTCTGTCTGGAGCTCAGCAGCTTTTCCTTAACTCAGTTTTGTTTTATTTTCTTCGTTTAGAACCACAGTAACCAGGTGAGAGTGGAAGTAGGATAATTGCAGTGGGCACAGGTGTCTGCATCTCCTTCCCGAGCCCTTGTCACTGCCTTGGCATAAGCCCCTTAGAGCTGGCCACATTGACTGCTCACTCAGGCGACCCTCTGAGGCTGCAGAGCTCTGAAGTGTTTTTTACCTCTCTGTCTCTCTAACTGTATGCAGATGGCTTAATGACTGATATATTGAAAACCAAGACAGTGCTGGGTCTTAGACCTAGCAAGTGTTAGACACTTGACTTAAAGAGAAGGATCATCTTGATCAACATGAACTAACTAATTAATTAGCTTACTTGCCAGACATTGCATGAGAAACTCTTACATGCCAGGCATTTTCCTGGGCTCTAGGATTTCAAAGATGAGCAAGGTATGGGCTCTGCTATGAAGGAAATTGATCACAAGCTGAGAACGTAAAAAATAAAATCAGTGATCCTAATATATTCTAAAAGTGCTGTTATGGGCATATGCCTGGAAGGACATAGAAACATAAACAGGACGCCTTCTCCCACCTGGCAGGGATAAGTTGGTGAATGACATTTTTCATGCATCCTTGGGAATATTTCATATAAGATTTGTGGCAGGTGTGGGGTGAAAGACAAGGAGATATAAAAAAGTATGTCTGTGGACAGGGCCTTGGACTCACTACCTTACAGGGTTCCCTTTAGGGCTGAGGAGTATGGCAGGCCAACCCCACTGGACAAGAAGGTAAATCCTCCAGTTCAGTGTGAAGGGCTCCTCCCCTTAGAAAGGATTGCTGGACAGGGCAAGCCTTCCAGACTGCAGAAAGGGATCCTCATGTCACCTACCATTGCTATCCCAAGGGTCCTTGGTCAGCATGAAGGTTCTGAGTGAATCCTCAGTGCACATTCCCCTAAATCCACTGACAGGCCCATCTAGTCAGGTCGCAGGGGCACCGTGGGCTCTCCTGTTCTAGACTGATCTGTATTGTCCTAGATCACTTCTGTAAACATGTTCTAGGGGCTGTCAATATATTTCACCATGCAAAACTTTCTTCTTCCACTTTGCTCTTTTACTGTGTCTCATTGGCTGGCCAATTCATCCTAGTTTGTTCAGGGTTGTCTCAGTGTTAAACCTGAAAGTCTTACGTCCCAGGAACCCCCCCAGTGCAAGGCAATCTGGGACGGTTGGGTATTTTACAGTCCCTCTGTCCCTCCACCCTTCTTTATATACATTTGCTTCCTTTTTCTTTTTGCCTGCAAGCTCAGGCTTTGCAGTGATTATAAGGGCAATGCTTCACCCCTGCGGCGGGTCTGTTTTGTAGTGCCTTCCCACATCGTATTCCCTTCTGGGAAATTCTGGGGGAAGTCCCTGTTACTCCCAAGATGCTTTGTCTGCAGTGAATACCTCCTCCTTCTGGCTGAAGATTTGACTAAGGTTGGATTCTGTTTGGCAAACCATGACTTGGGTTGAGCTAGATCCTAATCTGCACTCTTTCTCTTTCTTTCTTTTTTTCTTTCTCTTTTCCTCCTTTATCTGCATTTATGTGGCTTCACAGAGAGGGAATGATTGGCTCACTTTGCCTCCACTCTGTGGAAATGCCCCCAACTGGACAGACAGTGCCAGGCTGGCTCAGAGGCACCCAACTGTCTTTGTCCATGTCCATGCCCAACTGATCTGCTGAGTAGCAGGGATGATCTCTCTAGTAAAACCTACTGCTGCTTGTGCCATAGCAAATGAATTGGCTTCCTAGGGCTGTCATAACAAAGTACCACAAACTGGGTTGCTTAAAACAACAGAAAGGTACTCTTTCGCTGTTCTGGATGCTTTAAGCCCAAAATCAAGGTGTCGGAAGGGCCCTGCTTCTTTTGAGACTCTGGAGAGATATTTCCCTTGTCTCTTCTTGGCTTCTGGTGGTGGCCAGTGATCTTTGGTGTTACAGCAGCAGCATGTCAATCTCCACCTTTATCACCTCATGGCATTCTTCCCGTGGGTCTCTGAGACTCCTCTCTTTTAAGGATACCAGTCATAATGAATTAAGGGCCCACCCTACTCTGGGATGACCTCACCTTAACTCCTTACATCAGCAATGACCCTGTTTTCAAATAAGGCCATATTCTGAGGTGCTATGAGTTAGGGATTCAACATATCTTTTTAGGTGACATGGTTCAGCCTATAACAGCCAGCAAGTGAAAAAGGATGGGTAGGGGCCAGTTTCTTTAAAAGCTGCCTGTGTATGCAGCAGTTGCTAAGGCTTCCTATAGCCTTCCTTCAGACCACTTCATTGGCCTTTAGGGAAGCTTTTTTTTGTTCTTGTCTTTTTATTTGCTTCTTTGTCTTCTTGCATCGGGTCCTCTCTTTTCCCCTTTTTTCATTCTCCAACTCTTTTCAAGCCACTGCTCCTAGTTCCCACTATGCATTCTCTAGGGAAGCTCTTTGCTTCCATAGCTCCAGGACTTAACCGCAGACTTCATCTCAGCTCAAACTGCTTCCTCTGAGTCATTTTTACTCTCAACCCTGGGAATCTACAGAAGGGCTGGGGATGGTGATGACAGAGACAAGGAGACTTCACATAAAGTATTGCCAAATAATAAAGATTTAACCTGTCTAGAAATCTGTGTATTCCCTTGATCAGTTCTTCATCTTGTGGTTTTCCTGTATAATGTCATTTAGGAAAGGGAATCTGCTCTTTAAAAGATATGGAAATTATAGCTCTAACACAGACAGTGAGGGGAGGCCTGTGACCATAGGGCTGAAAGTCTGATTTGGGTGACAACCTGGAGACTTACAGTGAAAGTGGATAAGCATTTAGTGTTAGCACTGGCTTGAGATCTCAGAAGTCACCCCCTCCTGTTGTTTTCACACTTGCGAAGTGTAGGGAAGAAAGACATTTCCTTTATCCTTTAGGTCCGATAGCTAGGACTCTGAAGTAAACTGACAACAGGCGTATTAACAGAACAGGTATACAAATTTATTAATGTTTAATGTTACATGCACAGGGGCATCATGAGGGGAAAAGCAAATACCCACAAAAGTGGTGATATTTAAAAGCTGTATATCATCTTAATAGGCGAGGGGAAAGGGATGTAGACCACCTGAGGGAGAGTATGTGATTTTTAGAAAAGATGAATGGGCTCTTAAAAGAATAAATGGGATATGATAATTTGTGACAAAGTTTGTCTGGGTTTAGTGTCTACTTCCACAGATGCTCCTTGATTTAAAATGGGGTTACATCCTGATAATGCATCATAAGTTGAAAATGCATTTAGTTTGCCTAACCTACTGAACTTACTGAACATCATAGCTTAGCCTGGCCTGAATTATGTGCATTCAGCGTACATTAGCCTATAGTTGGGCAAAATCATCTAATACAAAGCCTGTTTTATAATAAAGTGTTGAGTATCTCATGTAATTTGTTAAATACTATACTAAAAGGTGAAAACACAGAACAGTTGTATGGGTACTCAAAGTATGGTTTCTACTGAATGACTATACCACCTTCACATCACCCTAAAGCCGAGAAATCATAAATTGAACCATCCTAAGTCAAGGATCGTCTGTAGTCTCCTCTCCTGTGGTGAGTCAATCTTCCCTGGTTGATGAAACTCCCAGCAAAGGGATTTATGCCAATTGAATTCTTTTTGAAGGATCTGTCTTCAGGCAGCTAAGGAGACTTCAGTGAAAGCCTCTCCCTGCATCTGTTATTTTTCAAGTGTTTTCAGCTCAAAATAATCAAAATACTAAATCCACATAATTTGGGGTGGCATTTCCTGAATCCCTTCAACATCATATTTTGAGGTGGCATATTCTCATCTGACGTAAATATGTGCAATCTCACTCATCTCACTCCACGTTCCCCCTCTACCCTCTTAAAGCGAAGCAGTCACCCAACATGGAAAATCAATACAACTTGGCAGATGTTCTAGTGGCCAGACCCAGAGTCCTGCCTCTTTCCCTTTTTCTTTAACCATTGCTGAAGGTTGAAAGAACTCTGCATCTTAAAACCTCCAAGTGCTGGTCCAACCTGTAAGTTTTAGATGAAAATAAGGCCCAGAGGGAAGCAGAGGTTTGCCCAAGGCCTCACAGTGACTGCTGGCAGAGCCCCAAGTAGCAGAGAGCTTTCCCATGATGAGTGCAGAGCCTGGGCCTCCAGCCAAGGGCAGAACAGGCCTCCTCTTGCCTTGACGTCCGTCATTCCTATCCCTTGGCCAGCAATTTTATCCTCCCGCTGCTCCACCCACTTGCGCTTACTCATCCTTCCATGTTAAGCCCAAGCATTGCCTCCTTTATGGAGTCTTATTAAACTGCTCCCGCCAACTTAACTCTTTCCTTGTTCCCACAGCCCCTTTTATCATCGATGTCAGAGCAGTTCTCATGTTCTACTGTGTGGATTTGTCTCTGGGCCAGTTGCTGCCACTTCCTATTACCGTATAACCTGCTTCCTTCAAAAAAGATTTCAGACAGTTGTTTTTCTTGTTGTTCTGGGGGTTCAACAGTGTAACTCCTGCACCTAGCACAGTGTCAGCATGTAGTAGTTGCTTATTTTTAGAACAAAAGAAAGTGTGTAGTTTGTTAGAAGAAATTGGGTAGAAATCAGCTTATATTTAAAGCCAATGTGCCCCAAATTTTAATGGACATTAAAGTATCTGGGAATTGTGCTAAAATTTGGATTCTGATTCAGGAGGTATAGGTTTAGGCCTGTGATTCTGCATTAAACAAGTATCCAGTGGGTACAGAAGCTGTTGGTACTCAGACCACAGTTCTGAGAAACATAAATGGACTTTCAGCTTCATTTACTTTGGCAAACAAAGTCTCTCACCATTCTGCACATTGAGGCCTTCAGAAGGGAAGATAGACGGAGAATCACTTAGCAATAATTCGATTCTTATGGGGAGAGGTGTGATGTTCCATCATAAAGATGATAAAATTCATACTCTCTCTCACACACAAAGCTTGTCTAGGGTAATTCAAACCACAGGGAATTGATGAAAGGAAAATGGCAATTAGATTTCATCACATCTATGTAGCACCTTCCCTATCCTAACCTCCTTAGTACCTCACTGCAATCACTTGCTTTAATTATCTTCCAGGAAGATTGGGACCTGGTCTGGGCTGTTTGCTAACAAACCCTTAGCACCTAGCATGGTGTCTTTCATCTAGAAGGAACTTCAGGGATATTTATTAAGTAAATGAATACAGAATTTGACCATTGCAGGGTTCCCATTTATACACTCCATCAAGAGTTTGTGGTTGTGTTTAGCTGATTACAATATGGCACTAATGAGGTCAAGACTGTAGGTATGGGTCGCCTGGATGAGTGGCACAGCTCTGTCCTGTGCCCTACCCACTCTTGTCAACATGCTCCACAGCTTCAAGAAAATGGGACCTATCAGAGATTTAGAAGGTTGGGTGAGGCTACAGCTATGTGTGCTAGGAATGGCACTTGGCAATGGCA
The DNA here is from genome assembly GCA_963573385.1 of Cacajao melanocephalus. Lineage (NCBI taxonomy): Eukaryota > Metazoa > Chordata > Mammalia > Primates > Pitheciidae > Cacajao > Cacajao melanocephalus. The sequence continues at coordinate 82,377 of CAUYLG010063254.1, forward strand.
TCTTCATCCATGAACATGAGGACTCATGTCATAGGCATCTTGCTGTTTCAGCTCTTATCAGTGATGCTCTAGGTCAATTTCATTCTCTAGTAGCTTTCAATTGTACACCCATCTGTAGAACATGAAGCCTTACCGACAGGAGGAGTGAGGGAGGGGAAACAGGGCCTATTTCCAATTCAAAGGCGAGAACCAGATCTTCTTTTTGTCTTTGTTCTGCTCTTATACTTCCTTTGGTTGCTTTCTTGTGTCTGATATGTGTTCCTCAGAAATCATTCAAAATTGCTTTATCAAAAGATCTTATTTCACACAAGAGCCAATCAAACTGCAAAGGAGGCTGGAAAATTAGCCTTCCTGTGTGCCTAGGAAGAGGAAATGGAATGATGAGCATCTAGCTGGGTTCTGTCCAAATCAGCAATTTTTTCTCAGCCCCATACTTTTTCTAGATTATTTCATCCAATCATTAAATAAGAGCTAACTTATTGGCACTTAATATGTGTCAGGCACTGTGCTAATCACCTAACATACATTAGTTTATCAATCTCTTATAACACTCTTAGAAGGTAGGCACTCTTTTTATCTCTATTTCACACAGACAAGGAAAATAAGACAACGGGAGATGAACTGAGTGAACTGAATAGCCCCAGGTTGCACAGTTAGAAATTGGCAGAGCCAGGCTACAATTCAGGTCTATTTGATTCCTAAAGCTCTGTACGACACTGTGTTAATTGACATCTGGCTTCCACCTGATAGGACCAATTCTTTTGCAACTTTCTTCTTGGAAGTTACTCATTTTCCTTGTTTCTCTTTGCACCACCACCCTTTCTTCAGCTCCAGCCTAGAGATCAGGTTGAATTTCTATAGGCATTCATTCCTGCTTTCAACCATTATTGTTCACCATTGTTACTTCACCAGCCTATGACAACCAGAGCTTATTGTCACTTACTGACCTGCTGGCCATGGCCATCCCTTCATTGAGGTATTCGGTTTCTGGCTTATGGTCTTCCTCTGCAAACAATTCCTTATCATTGCCTAGGCAACTTCAATGTCCATGTGGATGATGTGCTTAATTCCACAGCCTCCGAGTCTCTGCTTGCCACACAGAAGTTCACTCCAGCCCCTCTCAATGGAAACATCTGGATTCTGCTATCACCAGGGACTGTTATGCCTCACTATTCTACCTCCTCATCAATCTCATCGGGGACCTTGAAGAGCACTGACCTTCTCCACCTTTCTAGGCCATTGCTCCCTCCTGGTCTCAGAATCCATCTTTTTTAAAATTATTATACTTTAAGTTCTGGGGGTTCCTTTTCCTATATAGCTTATAATCCATAGACAACCATTTCATGAGGCACCAAAAAAGTAAAGTTGGATAGGGTCACTGGGTAGAAAGGAATCAGGAAATGGAAGTCAGATGCCAGGAAGAGGAAGTCTTCTCATTACATCACTGAGGAGCAGTTCTGCTCTGGGACTAGAAGGGAGATGTGGAAGTTGTTAGGCTCCTACTTGAAATAATCTTTCTTTGTCTAGGTGAAGGTGTACCAGGAAGGGTATCGGAGTCCTAGCCCTGGGTCTAGTCCAGGTGGTCAAGTTGTTCTCAAGGTATGATCTTGTAGACCCCCATATTAGACTGATCTGGGGGTCATTGCTAAAGGGCAGATTTTCACTTCCCATCCCAAGCCTCCCGAATTAGTCTTTGGGATTGGGCCTAGAAATCTGAATTTTAAACAAAATTCATTGTGATTATTATCTACTTTAGGGTCTAAGGATCATTGATTTAGTCTAGCTAGACTCATATCCCCCAGGAGGAGCTAAAAATCTCTGTCACGTTCCATTCCTACCCCTGAGATTCACTCCAAGTTGGACAGAATTCAGACTTGCCAATCAGTTGTGATTTTTCTTTGAAGCCCCTTACAACTAATTCCACTCCCTTCCCCTAAGGGCTTAGACTGGGACAAGCATTATTGGCTCAGGAACAAACAAATTCCACCCCAAAATCCCCATCTTCTTCCCTTTCGCCTCCTCCCCACATTGAGAAAACTTTCAGTACCTCTCTCTGTGTGCTGGGGGGGGATGAGGGAGGGCATCAGCGTGATCAGAAAACAGATTAATCTACCGGGGTAGGCATTGAGAGATAAAAAAAAAGTTACAAAGTCTTTTAAAACTTTTTAAAACTTGCCTCAGGGAAAGGACAGTGAACCAGGACTCCATGTACTGGTAGTTCCTTATCCATGTTGAGATAAATCAGATCAATTAAGTTCCCCTCAGAACACAGAGTTTCTTTTTCTGCATGTGCTTTCCAAACAGTGACTCTGCCTCCGGGGTCCGCACAGCCTCCTCCCAGTGCCGTAAAGGGGGTGCATTACTACTCTTTTCTGGGACAGATGGTTTCTGTCGTTTGAAACACCACAGGGTTTGAACTCATAAGACTTGATTCAAATCTAAGTTTTACTCTTCACCGGCTACACGGCCTTTTGTAAGTTACCAAACCTTTTTCTCTATTGCCTGATCTCCACAAAGGATAGAATTCTAGTCCTCCTTACCTTCTCACAGGGATTTTGAAGATAAATGATTTTTGTTTCAAAAAGGGTGGAGCTGTGAACTGTTAGGAGCAGGAGTCAACCTGAGCAATACCTGGAAGCCCCCTCCACCAGGAGCTTCATCTGCAGCTGGGCTTCCAGCAGTCCACAAACATTGGTGAGCACTAGAGTGGTGCCATGCTTGCAAATTCACACTCTCTGGCCCTGCTGGGCAATCAGCAGTGCTTCAAGTAGTTCCAAAGCAGATGGTCCAGTGGTCCAGGTATCGTATCTAAGCAACCCTTTGAGGAGATGAAGAGGGTTGGATTCTCCATGAGACAGAAGGAGAACTTTGCCTTCTGTGGCCCTCCAAGGACTGAGCTATAGACCAAACTCACAGCTGCCAGTTTCTATCAAGAGATGGGAAGCTACTTAGTCAGCTTCCTGATGGTTTTCAAACACACTGAAGTTTGGGTGGTTAGGCAGGCTGGCTTTTAGGGCTATTGGATTTTGAGGGACTCCTGGTTCAACTTGTGATCTAAGTCTCTCTTCCTCTGTCCTCCCCTCATCAATACATGGCAGCCTGGGTCTCCTTACCTCAGGTTCATCAACTGGAAATAACCTGTCAGGCCAACTGCTTCTGTATGCCACGATTGACTCGGGTTCAGTGGGTTTCCATTTCTTCATGTGCTTATTTTGAAAGGACGATTATTTCCTTTGCCTGAAGGAAAGTTTACTGGTTAGTATTTCAAGAGCCAGGGCAGGGGCTTAGATAACACCGTAGAGCTGGGCCACTTGGCTATTTGAGAAAATTTCTCAAACTATTGACCAGGAAAACAATGACATCTTATCACTCTCACCCAAGCCGTATGGGCCCATGGGTCTTTTTAAATCATAAAGATGATGTCAGTTTCCCACTTAAAACCTTCCAATGATTTCTCATTTCACTTGGAATAAAATCTCAGCTCCTTATTCTGGTCCTTGTCTACTGCTGGGGATTGACCTGACACTTCTCCCATCTTCTCACACTGGCCTTTGCCTGTTTCCTGGATAAAAGGTGGCCGCCATCACTTCCACCTTGGGCCCTTTGCAGGAGCCATTCCTTCTGCCTACATTCTCCTTTGCTCTGCCTTTGTCTGAGCTGGCTTTTTCTTGCCATTAGCTATCTCTTTTAATGCCTCTTCCTCATAGTGGCCTTCCCTGATTATTCAGTAGAATGTTGCCTCTCTCTATCACATGACCCTATTTTCATTCTCTACAGAGCACTCATCACTCTCACACATTTCTTGTTTATTTCTTACTTCTGTCTCTTTTCCTTAGAACAGAAGACAGAGATCTCATGTTTGCCTCTATAATCCCTGCTTCTAGCACCGTGCCTGGCACATAACCAGTCTCTCTGAAAATACTAGTCGACTCTGAAGAAATTGCCCTTGGAGACAGAGACTCCAATCGCAGACCTAAGTCTTAGTAGCTGGGTCATCTGAGCCTTAGTTTTTTCCTTGTTAAATGGAGCTAATAACACTGGCCTTGCAGGGATGTGAGTATTTAGTAGAAAAGAATATGTAAAAGTGCCTTGAACATGGGAGTTGCTTACTAAATAAGTACATACAAATATTTTTCTTCTGTTTTTTTTCTTTCCTCTGGTCCTGGCTCTGACACTTGAGAGCCCTGAGGCCTTGGAGAGTCAGTTTTGTTCTCTAGACTTCATGAGAGAAAAGGACGGTCTGATCAGCATGGACAGTCCAGTCTGAGTTTGGTCTTCCACAAGATGGAAGGAAACCAGGCCTCTTTTTCTCCAGTTGCATGGCCAAAAGGGCTTCCCTAAGCTAGATTAGATATACTCTGCCCTTGCCTCAATGGACATGGTGGGGAACTTAGGAAAGCAAGCTAGTGAAAGGGATCACCCTTTGAATACTAAGCTGGATCTTAATTTCTCCTTGAATTGGCAAGCTTTATGTTATGGGCCTGCTGTTGGCAGATAGTGGGGAAACCTTGATGGCAGCTAAGTTAAATATGGCCGGGATTTACAATGGAATAAAAGGTGCCAGATTAATAGGGTTTCTTTTCTCTGAACCGTAAATTGGAAGACCTGCTGCCTGATCAGCTACTAAATCTTCAGTCTCATGGGCTTCTAGATAGAGAGCTTTGGGAGCACCAGGCTGGCAGCCGAAGGTTGATGCAAATAATGATCTCACCAGGGGATTTGCTCTGCAAGAGATGCTAGGTTGAAGGGCAAAGGGACCCATCATATGTGTGTGGTGACAGCATCTGAGCTAGCCTCTGAACACTGCTAAGGGGACATGTCAGCCTTTCCCCACATCATCTCAGGATATTGCCTGGGCAGAGGGCAGTAGATAACAGGCAGGCATATTTAAGCATCCTCTGGTAGGTAGCACTTTCTCTCTTCTCTCCTCTCCCTCCCCTTTGTAGATTAATGCTGATGAGAGATGGAAAATGGCCCAGGGCCTGTGACTGCTCAGGGCAACTGTTGCAAGCCCCTAGGGACATCTTCTTTGGTAAAATACCCACCAGCATTTTAAGGAGCAGGGTCTGGGCACATTGCAAAGATTGAGTTATCACTGGCCTGAAGTCAGGAAGGATGGGGCAGAGAACAGAATGGAGGCTGGTCTGATTGTTTCTCAAGGCTCTCTCTGGCATTGCTTCCTAAGAATTCTGGAAACTAGATTGAGGGCAGGGAATCTATTTTATTTAATTGTCCAGTAAACTTCAAGGTAGGTAAGACTGCAATTGATTTCATTTTAGGAATGAAGAAACCAAGGTTTAACAAGATTGGGTGACTTGCTCACAGTTACACAGTTGGGCAGCAACAGCTGAAAAGAAAACACATTTTTTAAAGAACTCAGGCCCCGATGCTTTCTGCCTGGATGCCTTCGATCTCAAGTAGCCACTGTCTGTAGAGAGGAGTGAGGGAGCAGTGTGGAGGATGTGAATATGGTGATGATGGTATTTTTTTTTCCTGATGCTTCCAGCCTTCTTTATGGGCAAGAGAAATGCCTGTGGACTATGAGGGTTGGCATGACAGGGGCAGCACAGTCTCAGAGCAACTCCTTAGGAGGGGTTGCTAGCCCATTCAGTGCCCTTGTGGGACTTATAAAAGAAGCTTATTTGGAATAAATGTAGTCCTGCGGCAGGCCTGGATTTTTGCCCCAACTTACCCTTTTTAGCTAGTAGTCTTGCAGAGAATGATGTGCACATCCATACACAGATGCTCTCCTGATGAGAATTTAAATCTCAGCTTCAAAAGAAGAATCTCCATTGCAAAGACTTTTCATGTACCTCTCTATTCTTCCCTCTGCGACCTTAGCTAAGAACACTTCAGACAGCTTACCAGCTGCTGATCTGGGGCTCCCAGTAGAACTCTACCAGGCCATTTAATCTAGGAAACCAGAACAAAACAACAGAGGTTGGGGGAAATGCCAAGATTGACCGTTAAGTGAGGTCCACCCCAGATGCCATCTCTGCTGTTGGCTTCTACCATTTCTCCTGGTGGCGTCTACTGTCTCCTTGACCAGTCTTGAAGTGCTCCCAGCCCTTCTCCGAGGCGGCCTCATTAAACCACTTTGGCTGGAGCCTCTATAGATGTGCAGCAGAATATTTATGTCCAATCTATTTTTTTTAATGTCAACAATTCAACTTACTTTTTGCCTTTTTCTTTGCTGCATTAGGAGAAGTCAATTTCTCTTGTAGACAGGAAGGTGACCTTCCTTAGAATGAAATACAGGCATTTTTCCTGCTAGCCATTGTGCTATGGAAGACTAAGCCCTCCTTGCCCTAAAGCAAAGGGAAACCTCCTTATTTTGTGTGTGTTGGGGTGGGGGCAGTGTTTGCCTGTGTACACACATTAATTATTTAGGATAGCATTAAAATTGCATTCAAAGGTTTAATGAAAGAAAAAAGAACAAAAATTTGGAGTGAGAGGGTAGTGTAGATGTGTTCTGGAATTGAAGACAGACTGGAAAGAAGGAAAAAGGTGGGGTGTTTGGCCCAGGATTTCTGTTGAGCCTGAGATGTGCTTAGAGTGGAACAGCCACCTGGATTGGCAGTCAACTGGGCAGAGAGGACCACTAGAAGGGTACCATTTGGGTTTCTAGGAAGTGGGCTGGATCAGGGTCATTGCCTGGGAACAATGTGCCTGACATTCCCCACTCATCTAAGGGAATGTGTCACATCATCTGCCCCTAAGGTCCTCATCAGCCGAAAGTCCAGTGACTTGCCGGGTTGTAACACTTCTTTACTGCCATCTGGATCTCCTGTGAGGACGTCTCTCTGCAGAGGTCCCAGTTCAGCTATCAGGGTGAAAAGGGATCCTGATCACTCAGCAAGAACAGGTGGGGAGAGCTCTTACACCCGTTTGATGGGGTTAAGCTGAACAAATGCAGGTCCAGGGAGTTAAGCATGGGAGCCTTGATTTCTCAAATAGATGACCTCCTCGGAATTGATAGAATTATTTGTTGGTGAGGTCAAATCCAATGGTAAAGTGATGAAGGGAGCTTATAGTTTTGAAGAACTCAACTGCAGAAAAACTCTTTGCTCATAAGCAGAGTTTGCCCTCATGATTTAACATAAATAAAACACTGTATAAATCCAAACCTTTTGGAAAGTGGATTTTCCTAAACCTAACTGGAAATGCGGACACTTGTAATCTCCTTCCATAGAGGAGAAATAATAGGCCTTCCTGGACGTGGAGAAATATGTCCCAGGGATCTTCTCATCTTTTCTCCTCTACCTACATTCAAGCTGGAATGCATCTGGGAGGTTTGCTAGGCCCAGACTTCTCAGAAGTAGGACTCCCTGGTTGCTTCAGTTAGAAAGGATGTCAGAAGTCATCTGGTCTACCCTCTCATCTGTAATAGCAGCAACCTGCTCTTGAGGAACGGCCACATGAGAAAAAGGACCACTGGGCCTCATTTGACTTTGGTTCCCCAGCACCTAGAACATGATTTGACAAGTGACAGGTGCTCAATTAATGTTGATTGAATGACTGACTGACCGATTGAGTTAGTAAATGAATATTTCTTGGCAACTACTTGAACACCTTAGGGGAAAGGCAGCTTCCTATCTTAGAGAGCATTATATTCTTCCTAGAGCTCTCTCCCTGATGATTAGAAAGTTGTTTAAACTAAATCAAAGGCTGACTTCCTTGCAGATTTTCTCTGTGTACTGGTTTTGTTCTCTGAAGACAGCAAAGAAGTCAATCTCTTCATTCTCTCACTGTAGCTTTTGCTGTCCCATTTCACCTGGTACTCTTTCTCCATCAGCCGGTCACCTCATGCCTTTCCCATATCCATTGAGTGTTAAACCCATGGATGCCTTTCCACAGCAGTGCTCCATGATTTAGGTCTCTCATTTCTTTTTGGCTCTGATGAATGAACATGTCTTAGGCACCATTCTTTCTCAGCCAGCTGCAATTATAGAAAACTAGCTAAAACGGTAAGCTATCTCTGGTGGTGATATTATCAGTGATGTTTATTTTCTTCCTTACATTTTCTTGTTACAACAGAAAATGTTTACAAAGAGAATGCATTATTTTAATAATAAGGAAAAAAACTATAAAGCTATTTCAATTGTGGAAAAACCATACTGACAATCTGGTTTACTACAGAGTGTTGATAAACACTCTATTACTGGCCTCGGGAAACTTTATCAAATATCTACTAAGTACCAGGCACTGAACTGGGTAATACAGAAATGAGCAAAAATAACCCTTTCCTTCAGGCGACTCTCAGTGTATTTGCTCATTTATGCCCTATGTAAAGGAAATGCCCAGATGGCTAAATACCCATTCACCCATTCTATGGGAGCATGGAGGAGGGGCACTGAAGGTCAACCAGGAGAGAAGCAAGAACTTATAAAAATAGGCATTCAGCAGGTAACAAGGAACAGAGAACTAAATGTGAAGACTCACTGGTATGTGAAAGACTGCAGCCCTTTCAAGGAACATGCTCAGGTTTGATGGGTCTTGAGGCAGGGTGTGAAGCAGAGAGGAGCAGGAGCTGAGAGGCAAGAGGGGATGAGAGTGGGGAGGGCTTGCTGCTAGAAGTTTAGACTTCATTCTGTGTGCATGTACACGGGGATGGGAGGGCAGGGTGTGGGTATTTAAACCAGGAGAATGATTAACTTTGTCCAGACCTCTAATTCCTTAATGGTAAAATTTCTGGCAACACGGTGGTTAATAGGAAAGATTCTCTGGGTTGTGGGGGTGGATAAGAGGGATATTCTTTCAAATAGTACTGTGCAGGTAACTACTAAGCCCTGTTCTTTCTCCTGCTGTGCCATAGGAAATAGGTAAAATAATTGAAATAATTGCCGGGGCTTAAGACATGTATTCTAGAACCAGTCTTTTTAAATTTAAATCTCTGCTCCACTACCTATTAGCTGTGTGATCTTGACTTTTCTGTGTCTCAATTTCCTCACTGGTCAATGTGCCTACCTCATTTTGTTGTTGGGAAGAATAAATGAATTAGCATATAGATAGCTCTTTGAGTCATGCTTGGCAGTTAAAAAGTTAATATGGGATTGTTATTATTGTTAGCAGCAGTGAATCTGCACAGGTCTGCAGCAACCTCAATTCTTGCCTCTTCAGAAGAGATAATTCAACTAAGGGGCATAAGGCAGAAAAAGAGGCAGAGGAAGAGGCCGAGGCAAGTTTTAGAGCAGGAGTGAAAGTTTAAGAAGTTTTAGAGCAGGAGTGAAAGTTTATTAAGAAGTTTTAGAGCAGGAGTGAAAGGAAGCAAAGTACACTTGGAAGAGGGCCAAATGGACAACTTGAGAAATCAAGTGTGTGGTTTGACCTTTGATTTGGGGTTTTATATGTTGGCATGCTTCCGGGGTGGGGGATTGCATCCCTTCTCCCCTGATTCTTCCCTTGGGGTGGCCATTTGCATGCATAATGGCCTGCCAGCACTTGGGAGGGGCTGCAGGCACAGTATGTTTACAGAAGTTGTGTGCATGCGCACTGAGGTGCTTTTCCCTCACCAGTCAAGTGTTCCTAGAAAAATGTTATATACCAGTTAAACTCCACCATTTTGCCTCTTACTGCGCTTACTTGAGCCCACTCACCCAATTCTTGAGATCGTATCAGGAAGCTGCTGATCATTAGGGTCAGGTGTTTTCTATTTCTTGGGAGACTGCCTTTTCCTGGCTCTGGCTGCGACCAATTACTGTTTTAGAGAGACAGTTAACAACAGCCTGACCATCACCTGATTGTCACCTGACCTTCCTGGTGGGGGAGCACCCTCTCCTGCCCTGCTCATGTCTGCGTAACTACCTACTGTTACAAGCCATGTCTTATCTTCTCATCATTATTCTATCTATGAGGGGAGAAAAAGGGCCTAATGGGATTTGGAGTTAGAAGCAGCATGCCATCATCGCTAATTGATTGTGTGACTTGGGCAATTTAACTTCCAAGGGACCTAGTTTTCCTGCTAAAAATGCAGATGATAAAAATTCCTACTTCACAGGGTCTTGTGGAGATCAAATGAGATAATGGATGCAAAAACACTTTATAAATTGTAAATTGATGAATACTAGCCACTAGGTTAATATTCCCGCACTAGTTCTCTCATAAAGAGGGCAGCAATAGATCTCCCTGTTGCACAGAGAAACTGAGGGCCAAAGGGGTTCAGTCATTTACTGCTAGTCTCCCATGAGTTTGGGTTGGGTCTGGCCTAGGACGCTGCCTCTGTGCTCAGCAATTTCCCTGCATTATCTGGGCCAAGTGTGCTCTGTCTGCTATATTCAGACCTAGAATCCATACAAATAAAAGCAAAATCCTGGGCCAGCCTCCTCTTGCCGCGTTGCTGGATTCTAATTGCCTCTTATATCACCAATAGAAATAATTAAACCAGGAACTTGATTTTAATAGGCCTTAGGTCAGGCTTAGCATTCTGCATCCTTGGTCAATTTCCCCAGGATTTCTTAGCTAATCTGGGGGAAAGGAAACTGTCCCGGAGTAGTGCATTTGCATCAAACCCACTATAATTTGTAGGTAAACGGCATTGCTTTTAAACGCAAAGGAGCATAGTTGAGTTGACAGAGAAGACAGTCTTTGATTCTTCAAATACTGCAATCCCTAATATTCTGGAAATAATCTTTCCATCCCTCCAATTACACCCCTCCCAGGAAGAGTCCCCTTAACCCTTCTTCAAAATATAGCCATTAAAGTTTTTTTTCTAATCAAAGGCAACTCTCCTTGCCTGTAGGGGGAATTATTTGAGGAACAGTTCTCAACTGGGGCAGACACACTGAGATGCTACTAAGTGCAAACCATTGAGAAACAAAGATATATAATGCACTGTCCCAGCCATTAGGAAGTTTACAATCTCCAAATGGAGATAATGCTGCAACACATGTAATAGAAGGCAGAATGTGGTATTTTAAGAATCCTGCAAAATTCTTCATGACTTAGGGTCTGAACTTGCTTAGGAGATTAGGATAGACAGGACAAAAGATGGTTACTTGGTGGGACCTCGAGGGACTGTATTAGAGGGACTTCCCGCCTCTGGCCTGCTAGGGCCCTTTGTTTCCATTTTCCCGCCTCTGGCTCTTGAAGGTGGGGGCTCTGTGACTCAGGGTTGTAAAACGGTAGCCAATCCAGTAAAGGATTCAAAGATCAATTAATCCAGAGGAAGTTTGAAAGAACACCTCTCATTGGACGAGAACATGAATGGGAAAAGAATAACTCAGGGGTAAAAGCTCTAGCCACCACAGCCTGGGCTGGAATCCTCTCTCTGGGCCCCCTTCCATATGGCGTGGAAACTGTCCTTTTGCTCTGCCTAATAAATCACGCTATCACACACTCTTTGGGTCAACGAGTTCTATTTGAGCTGTAACACTCACCCCTTTCCCCATTCTTTGGGCTTAGGAAGGCCAAGAGCCTAATTTCCAGCTGCAGCTACTCCACTTCTGTGGTGGCAGCAGTTAGGACTCCTGGTTTTCACCCAGGCGGTTGGGGTTCGACTCCCAGTGTGGGAACTAGGGAATCTGGCTGCAGCTACTCCGGTTACAACCTCAAAGGCTGATGGGACGTCTCCACCAAGACAACCCTCCACTGTCTCCCGCCGCTTACACATCTCACAATTGCAGTCCAGCTGCTCTGCTCAATGCTTGGTCATCGACCATTTGAGAGTTAAAATATAACTCTCTCCAGGTGTCCACAGGAAAGGGGACTTTGCCATCTAAAGTAAATAAGTGTATCCAATTTACTAGTTTCCCCCTTTTTTTTGAGACGTAGTCTCACTCTGTTGCCCAGGCTAGGGTGCAGTGGCATGATCTCGGCTCACTGCAACCTCTGCCTCCTGCGTTCTTGCAGTTCTCCTGCCTCAGCCTCCTGAGTAGCTGGGATTACAGGCGTACACTGCCATGCCCGGCTAATTTTTTGCATTTTAGTAGAGATGAGGGTTCATCATGTTGCCCAGGCTGGTCTCAAACTTTTGAGCGCAGGCAATCCACCTGCCTCGGCCTCCTGAAGTACTAGGATTATAGGTGTGAGCCACTGTGCCTGGCCTAGCTCCCTCTTTTCTAGCCTTTGTTCTGTACCCTCTGTGCTTAGTTCTTCCACATTTTGAGAAGTTCGCTGAATGCTAAGGATAGGTGATTTAATAGGGGGTGAGAATTAGAAATGGATTGGAATCCAGGCTCTGGCCCTGGCCGGTGATGTAACCTTGGGAAGTTCGTTAAATCCTCCAACTTCACACTCCTCATTGGTAAAATGACAGTGATATGGGCTGAATGTTTGCCTCCCCCAACCCCATTCGTAGGCTGAAAACCTAACCCCTAAGGCAATGGTGTTAGGAAGTGAGGCCTTTGAGAGGTGACAAGGTCTTGAGAGTGGAGACCTTGTGAATGGGATTAATACCTTTATAAAAGAGGCTTGAGGGAGACCCCTATTCCCTCTACCATGTGAGGACAATGAGCAGGCACTGTCTATAATCCAGAAAATGGGTTCTCATCAGACACCAAATCTGCCTTCACCTTGACTTCTCAGCCTCCAGAACTGTGAGAAATATGTTTCTATTGTGTATAAGCCACCCAGTTTATGGAATTTTGTTGTAGCAGCTTGAATAGACTAAGATAGAAAATTGGTATTGAGAAGTAGGGGTGCTATAGTAACAAACACCTAAAATAGGGAAGCAGGTTTATAACTGGATAAGTGGGTAGAGGCTGGAAGAGTTTTAAAGTGCATGCTTTAGAAAAGCCTACAGTTGCTGCGAATGGCCTAGTGAGGATAATTCTGGTGGGGGCTCTGAAGGAGAGGAATGCAAGGTTCTTTGAACTGGCTACACCATAGACCATACCCTACATCGCGGCATGGCGACCCCATGACCCCCACGTACACCTCTGGATGGCCTCCCAGAATTAGAAAATCTGAAAACTGGAAGACCACGAAAAGGGGAAGAATGATCAACCACTGTTGTGCCTAATTAACTTGAGATATTCTTCTGTTGTTCCTTATTCCCACTTTAATTGATAAGGCAATTGGACTTTGTAAGTGACCTTGGTCAACCTCATGACTCCAGACCCTATGACCCCCTCCCAGCTTGCAAAAACTGCCCTAAATTGTAACTTCTGTAACTTTCCACTGCCTACCCCAAACCTGTAAAGCCAAGTCCTATCCCACTGCCCACCACTGACTCTCTTTTCGGACTCAGACCGCTTGCACTTGGGTGAATAAGCAGCCTTGTTGCTCACACAAAGCCTGTTTGGAGATTGTAAACTCCCTAACGGCTGGGACCGTGCCTTAAACATCTTTGTTTCTCATTCAGTGTAAATCTTCATTCAGAGTGTATGTTTAACAAGGAGGAGAGCTATAAAGAAAGCCTCAGTATTCTGAGGATACTGAGGATACCTTAGGTTAGCTAAGAGGTTATGAACAGAATGCTAATAGAAATATGGATAGTAAAGGCCATTTGGATTAGGTCTCAGATGGAAATGAGGAATACATTATTGGAAACTGAAGGAAAGGTGACCTGTGATACACGCTGGCAAAGAAAAACTTGGATGAATTTTGTTCATCTCCTAGTGTTTTGTGAAAGGTAGAACTTGTAAAGAATGAAATCGGATATTTAGCTGATGCTATTTTTTTAATTTTTATTTTTAGGATATGGTCTTACCCTGTTGCTCAGGCTAGAGTGCTTTGATATGATAACTCACTATAGCCTCCACACCTGGGCTCAAATAATCCTCCTGCCTCAGCCTCCTAAGTAGCTAGGATTATAGGTATGTGCCACCATATGTGGCTAATGTTTTTTTTTTCTATTATTTAATGTTTTGTAGAGACAAGGGTCTCACTTAGCTCAAGCTATTTTTAAGCAATGTTGAAGGTATGGCCTATTTTCTCTTGACTGCGTATAATAAATATGAGAAGAAATGGTATGATTTAAAGACTAATCAAAATGAGAGCAGAACTTTAAAATCTCAAAAATTCTCAGCCTATCTATATTGGAAACAATGAAAAAGCCTGTTTGAGAAAGAGAATGAAAGATGTGGTCAAAATTGATAAGAAAATTAGTATGAATCAGCCATCTAAATAGAGGCCAGGACTTATTGTCTAAGACAGTAGAAGAATGACTGACTCTAAAGGTGTCTTGGAGATCATCAGGGCTGTCCCTCCCATCACCGTCTCAGAGCGCAAGCACCTGCAGAGCAGAACAATTTTAAAGGAAAGGAGAGCACACCTCCTGCTTAGTGCTACCTCATCATGGGCTCTGGTCTTCACACTCCATTTCTATGCCCCTTAACTGCCCCAAGTGTAGCTCCAGGGGGCCTGGTATGGTCAGTGCTGTACCCTGAAAAGCTGTAGGGGCTTGACTGCCTCCACCTAGATTTCCAAAAAATGCCCCCAAAGCTGAAGGACCCAGGCAGAGAGTTGCTGTGGAGGCAGGGCTACTGCAAAGAACTAGGGCAATGCCCAGCAAATTTACGAAGGTGGAGCAACACTCATGTCTACCCCAGGTTGGTGGAGACATCAGCACTTCATTCCAGCCTAGGAAAGCTACAGGCACATTATTTCAACCCTTGAGGGGTGCATTGTGGGTTGCATGCAGCAAAGCCATGGGAGCAAGGCTGCTCAAAGCCACAGGGGAAAGAGCCACCCCAGTAGGTCCAGAAGGCATGACGTCCACTCTAGTGTTTTCAGAGGGCAGACCCACAAAGATTGTTTTAGGGCTGTAAGATTGAATGTTCTTTGCCTTGTTGGATTTTGGACTTGCTTAGGATATGTCACTTCTTTCTACTTTCCTATTTCTCCCTTGTGTAATGGGGATGACTGTTCTATGCCCATTCCACCATTATACTTTGGAAGCACAAAACTAGTTTGATTTCACAGGCTTATAGCTGGAGGGGGACGGGGAATTTGCTCAGAATGAATCATACCCTAAGTCTCACCCCTACCTGATTGAGATGATATTTAGAAGGGACTTTGGAATTCAGACGTTTGACTTGATGCTAGAATGAGTAAAGACTTTTGGGGTTATTTGGATGGAAGAAACATATTTTGCATGCAAGAAAGAAATGAATTACAGGGGTAAATCAGAATGTCAGAATGTAGTAAGTGCTTTTAATTTTATGTTGCCTCAGCGTCTATTTTAAATACGTTTAACATTTTAATATTAGAAGCAGTGTTCAGTCACCCTTGACACAGTTCCTGGTACTATATCCCACCCACATGGCTCCAGCTGGTGGCCAGAGATACAACTTAGAGGCATCTTTCCTGCCTAGCAGGCTGGGCTCACCATTTTCCTGCCAGTTCCTTTAAACTGACCATCCATACAGTTTGCCCAAGAACTTAATGTAATCACCTCTCAGCCACAGTGTGACCTCCTGGAACCAGAGCCCACTTGTGTTCAACTGACCAATTAAAGCTCCCCTTGAGAAACCTGTTTGGATAATACCCTGTACCCAATAAAAGCACTGGCCTATGGGTCCCTTCTCTCTCCCTCTGCCTACATTCCTGCTATGTGGCCTCCAGGCATGCCATCTACACCCCCAGGTTCTGTAAGTACAAGAAGTCTTAAACTTCCACATGGTTTTGGTGTCATTGCAGTTGCACCTGCAATTGAACCCCTGATGGTAAGGCATGCCTTGAGAAGATTCATGCAGGTGGATCTCCTGCTGGTGTCATTGGCACCTCTGGTGGCTGCTGGAAACAACAGCTAAGTTAATGGAGAAGCTCAAAGTAGCTCATTCAAAACAGCCACTCTTCCCAAATGTATATGTCAAAATCCTAACCCCCAAGATGATAGTATTAAGAGGTGGAGCCTTTAAGGAGGTTATTAGGACAGGGGGAAGACCTCTCATAAATGTCTCTCATAAATGAGAGACACCCCTCACTCCATCCATCATGTGAGGACACAGCAAGAAGATGCCACATATGAGCCAGAAAATGGGCCCTCACCAGACACCAGATCTGTCAGTGCCTTTATCTTGACTTCCCAGTCCCCAGAACTGTGAGACATTTTTGCCGTTTGTAAGACACCTAGTTGATGCTATTTTGTTACAGCCATCCAAACAGACCAAGACAGACAGTAGTAACAAACTATCACACTGAGGTAATGGGGAGGTGTGGTTCATTTATACAAAGCAATTATATAAAACCTTTTGTATAATTTATATAAAGCAATTTGGACAAAACTTGTGTTTTCTCTAGTGACTATAAGTCATTAGCTCTATTGGGTACATTCGCTGATGTAGCAGACCAGAATATACTTCCTCTAAATATGCCAGGCTGGCATATGAATTATTTTGAACTAGAGGCAATTGAGATAAAACAGACACCGGATAAGTTTTCTGCTCTCTCCCTATCTGCCTGAAAGTGGAACATAAATTTTTCTTGTGAAGGTATTCCACTTACCCTACTTTTTGTACCAGTGAGGGGAAGACAAAATTATCACCAGAGATGAGATGGCACTAAAAACAATTTACATAAACAAACCTCACTAAGTAACTGTTATCTATCATTAGTGTCACCCATATATTTACCTTCCCACAATTTACCATCCCTAAAAAGCACAGAAGTGCCTTTCCTTTGTCTTATCACTTCTCTGCAAATTGATCATCCATTGTCTGACTGGCATAAAAGCCTCCAAGCCTAACTGCTTCTTTGGAGGTTTTCCTCTTCTTTATGAAGCCCTCTGTGCCTTATAAAATTTTAATTTTAAATAAGTATGTATGCTTTTCCCCTGTTAAATTGCTTTTGTCAGTTTATTTTGCAGGACCAGCCACTAAATATAAGAGGGTAAGAGGATTTTTTTTCCTTCTCTACATTCATTTCTTGGGTTGGTAGAAAGATTTTTTCCAGTACTCAGTACTTAGTAGATGATAAGTAAGGGCCCACTGACTGGATGAATGCTCTTTTCATCTTTATACATTTGCATGTGCATTTGTCCTCATTTGGAACATTGGCACCTTAATCCTTCTCTTCCCTCCAAAATAATCTGGTTAACTACTATAATTATTTTTAAAGTAGCCCTGCACCCCACTCCCAGCTTAGATAGCTTCTGTTATGAAACAGGGAAAGGATGAGGAGAAAGATGAGATGATTTAGTTTTCTGGAATATTCAAAAATAACCACCACTTCTCCCTAGGAAAGGTTGTACCTCCCTACTCCACTGATGGCAGGTTTTACCATGGGACTTGCTTTGCCTAATTAAATGTGAGCAACAGGGTCCTATGCCATTTCCAAGAAAGTGCTGTAAGAGTCAATGTGTGGATCGCCACCGTCTTTGTCTGTTTAGGGCACTATAATGAAAATACCTTGTGAACAACAGTTATTCCTCACAGTTCTGGAGGTTGGGAAGTCCAAGATGAAGGTGCTGGCAGATTTGGTGTCTGGTGAGGGCTTATTCCTCTTGGTAACTTCTTGCCGCATCCTCACATGGTAGAAGGGGTGGGGCAACTCTCTGGGGCTCTTTTTATAAGGGCACTACTCCCATTCATGAGAGATCACCTCACCCAAGTCCCCCATCTTCTAATAGCATTCCACTAGGAGTTGGGATTTCAACACACGGGTTTGATGGGGGACACAAACATTCACGTTGTAGCAGCCAGGCTACCTATTTCCTCAGCTACCCACCACCTGCCATGCTCTTCCACTTGCCAGGATCCTGGAGAGAAAACATGCTGCTATAGTTTGGATGCAGATTGTCTCCACCAAAACTCATGTTAAAGTTTAATTGCCGCAGCATCGGGACACGGGACCCAGTGGGAGGTGTTCGGGCCATGGGGTGGATCATGAATACATTCATACCATGTCACAGGGGTGCATTTTTGCTCTCTCAGGAATAGATTCGCTCCTGAGTGAGTTGTTATAAACTCAGGTTGCCCTTTGCATTTGGTCCCTTTGCACCTCTCTGCTACCCCTTTGACCTTCCAGTATGTTATGTTGCAGCAGGAAAAATTCTTGCCAGAAGCCAGTGCCCTTCCCATGAACTTCCCAGCCTGCAGAAGTGTGAGCTAGATAAGCCTCTTTTCTTTATAAGTTACCACTTTCAGGTGTTCTGTTACAGAAACACAAAATGGACGAAGACACACGGGCAAGCCCTAGCTGACCCACAATGCTCATGCATGAGTGAGAAACAGACCTCTGATGTTATAAGCTCCTGAGATTTTGGGGCCGTTTGTCACTTCAGCTTATCCTGACTGGTACAACATATTTGCTGCTCTTCTTCCTCTGAAGTGCTGCTCAGCCCTCTTCTTCCACCCTGATGATGATATTAACTTCATGTCTTACATTTTCCAAATCTATATCTCAAGCCATAGTCCTCACCTTGTGGATAGCCTGCTGACACCACAAACACAGCATGTGTAGAACCAAAGTCACTATATTTCTCTCCCAAAACCTGTATCTTTTTCCATTGTTCCTTTCTAATCCACACACCCAGCTAAAGGACTCTGAGATGTCACTGAGGCCATTCCCAAACCCATTCTCCCACTAGTGGATGAGTTTATTACTTCTACTCCTGCAATGTCTCCACTCTGTTTGTCCTTTGAAAACTCCTAACCACCAATCTGGCTTTCCTTTTGTCACCTCAGTGCCTACAAGAGCTCTTCAGCTTGTCTCCCCGTGTTTTCTCTCTTTCCTAAGATTGACATGCTCTGGGGTGAGGAAATGAATGGAGATCCTAATGCTAAACGTCTAAATACTTAAAACATACAAATTAAGCTAAAGAAACTTGCATTCTTTCCTTCTGAATTAAGGAATATACCTTCATAATGACCTGGAAGCTCAGATTCAAATTTAAGACTCCTCAGAGTTATATGGTGAAATACTGTAGCACGTGAAGTACTGATTCTTGGACCTTGGCCCATTGTCCACACCCCCCTTATTTTCATCACAACTCCATCCCATAATAGAAGAGGATGTGTAGACAGTTGTGAGAATTTTGGGCTTGCACATGTGAGATTCATCCATACCTCCTATAAACAGCCAGGCTTTCACCACCCCTAGGCCTAGGGTGAAAATGTCAGCAGCACAGTCTACTCTTAGAGTGAACATCCAGGAAAGATAATGATTTGTGCCATGGAAGCAGGCCTGGAGTCATATGTGAATTTCAGGATCCTGAGTGAACGGAGCTCATTCTAGAAGGAAGGACACAAGCTTGGGTAATCATGTTTTCTTGGCTCATGTACTTTTGCCCTATGGATAGAAGCAGGACTAGAGATAAGCCAGAGCAGGTCCTTCTAAATGGAGGGTCCGGGGCAGGGGCCTCTTTTCCTGGATCTAGAGCAATTACTTAATTCATAATCATGAGCAACATTTATTGAGCACATTGGATTGCCAAGCATTGTTCTAAATTCTTTGCCGACAAAGAAACTCAGGCATATCTCTTAATTTGCCCAAGTCACACAGTTCATAGAAGGCAGAGCTAGGGATTAAAGCCAGAAAATTTGGGCTGGGCAAGGTGGCTCATGCCTGTAATCCCAGCACTTTGGGAGGCTGAGGAGGGCAGACCACCTGAGGTCAGGAGTTCAAGAGGAGCCTGGCCAACATGGTGAAGCCCTGTCTCTACAAAAATATAAAGATTAGCTGGGTGTGGTGGCACATGCCTATAATCCCAGCTACTCAGGAGCTAAGGCTGAAGAATCACTTGAACCCACGAGGCAGAGGATGCATTGAATCAAGATCATGCCATTGCACTCCAGTCTGGGCAACAGAGCAAGACTCCATCTCAAAAAAAAAAAAAAAAAGCCAGACAATTTGATCCCAGAACTACTACACATATCATGCTATACTGTCACACCTTGTGGGAAGGTAAATATATGGGTGACACTAATTGAGCCCATCTCCTATTCACCAAAATGCAGTGTTACCCAATGAGAGTAGTAGAGTGGAAAGAAAACAAGATGTGGAGCCAGAAGATTTTGGTTTCAATGCAAGCTCTACCATCTGCTAGCTGTGTTTGTGAATCAAGGAACTTTACCTTTTTATAAAATTAGGAGAATAACAATTCTGCCTTTACTGAGGACTAAGTGAGTATTGAATGTGAAAAGCTATAAAGCTCTGTTATTATTAAGCCTGTTATTATTAAGATCATATTCCAGTTACTGTATACTGGATGTGCAATAAATTATTCTAAATGTATTGCCATCAAAGAACCATTTACTATGCTCCTAAAGTCCATGGGTCAGGAATTTCAACAGGGCATTTCCTTTGCTCCACAATATCTGGGGTCTCGGCTGGAAGACTTGAGGGCTGAGAGCTGGAGTCATGTGAATACTTCCCATTCCACTTCTGTGGTAGTTGATGCTGGCTGTGGGCTGAGACCTTAGCTAGGGCTGAGGGCTAGGACACTCACACGGGGCTTCTGCATGTGGTCCAGGCTTTCTTACATCATAGTTGTTGGGAGATTGAGATAAAGAGGGAGAGAGAGAGATTGGGGGGATATATGCTTTTTATGGCCTAGCCTCAAAGTCATGGAGTATCACTTCTGCTGTTCTATTGGTCAGCTCGGTTACAGTCTGCCCAGATTCAGGCAGAAGAGAATGAACTCCATCTCTTGATGGGGAGTGGCAAAGTTCTAGAAGAGCATATGAGACTTGAAAATATTACTGTGGCCAATTTTGGAAAATGTGATTGGCCACAGGTGATCATGAGCTTAATGATCATCCATATGTAGACTAATTCCTGATACCCTAACACAGCACCTCAGGCAATCAGCAATCTGGCCTCCTTTTTCCTGTTCTCTTACTTTAATATTCTGTGCCCATCTTGCTGAGTCATGGTGTCTCAACACTACAAGGAACCTGCATGTTGACCTTTTGGGTGCACATACTGTTCCTTCTACTTGGAATACTCCCTTTCCCCACTTACAGTGACTATGGACATTCTACTCTTCCTTTTGGTGAACTCTGTCCTCTTCTCAATTTACAGAACTCTAGGCTAAGTAGAGCCAACCCAGCAATAGACATGATTTCAAATATTTAGCTGCACTGTCAATTTAGAAACTAGAAGTGTCATAACTGCAGTTCTTACCTAAGTGTCTATAGATGGTCAGTTGTGTTGTGATTGTCTCCTTTCACTAAACAGTGAGCTATAGAGTAGCAGAAAATGCCATCCCAAAATATGCCACTTAGGCAAAAAGATTATTTTGAACTAAAGGCAGTTGAGAACAAGATGATTAAGAAAAACTCTTTGTTCTGTTCCTATTTGCCTAAAGTCAGGCCACTAATTTGTAAAGGTGTTCTTTCTCCCCTCTCTACTAAAAAGAATGAAAGTTAATCACTGAACTTTATATACTATCAGCCTGGAGATGGCACCAGAGGAATCTACATAGCAAACTTTACTAACTAGCCCTCATCTTCCATTGTTTATATGTTTCCCTTGCTCCATTTTGCCATCCTAGAAAGTCAAAGTCCTTTTCCTTTGTCTTGTCATTTCCTTAAAATTTTAGTTTATTAAGATGCTGCGTAAGTTCAAAATTTTTGGCTACCCTCATGTATATGCATCAAACAAATGCTAATACATTTGTTTGTTTTTGTAGGAAACCAGAATATACCACCTTGAAATATGCCACTTTGGCATAAGGATTATTTTGAGCTGATTATTCTGAGAAGTTGCAGACACAGGAGAAGTCTTAGAAACAGAGTGGAAGCTGCCCTTTTGTAAGGGAAATGTAAATCTATAAAGGAAATATCCATTTGTAAGGGTGTCTCCTTCTGTATACCAGGAATAGAAGAATGACTAAATCATGAGAGCCTTTTGCTAATGGAGAAGACACAGACTTAAATCTGCGTAACGAACCTAACCCTTGCCCATGCTTTATCTCATCATTATAATAATCATTATCATAATATGCCCTCCTCATACCCTTCTTGCTTTGTTTCAGCAAATGGTGGTATTTAAGCCTGAATTCAAGGATAGCTCTTTCAGATTTGCTTATTTCTCTGGATATCTCCTGTATGAACATGAACTATACATGTTTTTAAACTTCTGTTTGTTTTTCTCTTGTTAATCTGTCTTTTGTTACAGGAGTCTCTTCCAATTAAGAATTATGAAGAATAGAGAGAAAATTATTTTTCCTCTCCTACTTTTTTCTCTTGTTAATCTGTCTTTAGTTAGTTCAGTTTATAGGCCATAGCTGGAGAATCTAAGATGGGTAGAGGGAAAAGATTTTTTCTTCCTCTACAGAGCTTTCTGGGTTTATTTCTCCTTATCACACCCTGCCTTCACTCTTACCCCTTCCCCTTCCTACTTCCAGCTGGGTGCAATGTCTAATAGACACTCAATAGTATTTTTTTGTTCAAGCTTCTCTGTCCTCATTAATTCACCTAGGATTTTCTTTTAATGAACAGATTTTTCCAGGGAATGGATAGAGCCAAAATTGAATTTGGCAGTTTCAGGTTCAATTTTTCAGAAGTTTAAGCATTCTTTTTTCTGTTTGTTAGAAATCTTTATTTATACATGGCTACTGAATTGCCTTAGTTTGCTGTATTTTTTTTTAAATCTCTTTTATTTAAGCAGCTGGTTGTTTAAAGGAACTCTCCAAATTCACTAGTTCTCTTTATTTTATAATAATATGACATTATAGTTTCTGCAAGTTTTGAATAATCACAAACTCTTCTTATATCTAGAACTGTGTAATTTAAATGCTTTTGGAAGCCATTGGTTGATTTGTGAAATACTTACATTCTTTTGCACGTGTGTAACTCCCCAGTAGGTTCTTCTTACCTGCTGTACAGAAAAGCCAATACCCTGAGACAGCAGTGTTGTAGTAAAGAAAGTGTCTTCTTATTGCAAAGCAGCCAAGTGGAGAGGATGAGAGATAATTCTCAACTCTGCCTCCCTGAGAACTCAGAGACTAGGGTTTTTAAGGATAATTTGGCAGGTAGGGGGCTTGGGAATGGGTACTGCTGATTGGTTGGTGATGCAATTATCATCAGTTTCTAGGTAGAGGTGATAGAACCATTGAGTCCGTTTTTTTGGTATAAGTCGTAAGTCGGGGTAATGTCGGTTGGTCATCAAAATTCAAATACCTGAAAAATATCTGAAAGATCAGTCTTAGGTTTTACAATAGTGATGTATAGAAGAAAGTAGGGAAGTTTCAGATCTCATGATCTTTGCTACATGACTCCTGGGCAGTAAGGAATTATAGGAAAACAAGCTAGGGGCCAGGCACAATGGCTCACGCCTATAATCCCAACACTTTGGGAGGCTCAGGTGAGTGGATCATTTGAGGTCAGGAGTTCAAAACCAGCCTGGTCAACATGTTGAAACCCTGTCTCTACTAAAAATACAAAAATTAGCCAGGCATGGTGGTAGGCATCTGTAATCCCAGTTACTTGGGAGGCTGAGGCAGAAGAATCACTTGAGCCCAGGAAGTGACAATTGCAGTGGGCAGAGATTGCACCACTGCTACACTCCAGCCTGAGAGACAGAGTAAGACCTTGTCAAAAAAGAAAGAAGGAAAGAAGGAAAGAAAGAAAGAAAGAAAGAAAAAGAAAAGCAAGCTAGGGATAATGAATGGCTGGTAAAACTATGCCTACAACTTAGCAGAATTCAGGTCCCTGCTTTAATCCTAACCTTGTGGCTTTCTATTAGTCTTAAAAAGGCAGTTTCAGTCCCAAAAAGGGGGCAGTTTTAAGAAGGACTATTATCATCCTCTCTTCAAAGATAAACTATAAACTAAATTCTTCCCATAGTTAGTTTGGCCTATGCCCAGAAATGAACAAGGAAAGTTAGCTTGTGAGGTTAGAAGGAAGATGGAGTCATTTATGTTATATTTCTCTCTATGTTATAATATTTGAAAAGTCAGTTTTCACTTTTTTGTACATAATGTTTAGGATATATGAACTAAATCTACTGCAGAGTTAAGGAAATATCCAAATGAAAATTTGATTATTACCCTTTAGTAAATTGCCTTTTATTGAATTTTGCTCATCTATCTTTTTTACTTCTTCTTTTTTTTTTTTTTAGACAGTGTTTCACTTGTCACTCGGGCTGAAGTGCAGTGGTATGATCTCAGCTTACTGCAGCCTCAACCTCCCAGGCTCAAGCGAGCCTCCTACCTCAGCCTCCCAGGTAGCTGGGACTACAGGCACACACCACCATGCCTATAGTGGCTAATTTTTGTATTTTTTTGTATTTCCAACTCCAGAGATGGAGTTTTGCCATATTTCCCGGGCTGGTTTTGAACACCTACGCTAAGCAATCTGCCTGAGTCAGCTTCCCGAGGTTTTGGAACTGCAGACATAAGCCACCACACTGGCTTATCTTTTTAAATTCTTTAACTCCCTTTCCTCTCCTAGCTTCTGTCATTCCTTTTCAACCCATATCTCTGTGGTATAGAGAAGAAAGTTCTTAAAGACCAGAGATGAAGGTATTAAATTGTCAAAGTATTTGGTAATTACTGGATGGGAGTCCTACCATGTCAGAATAGAAGAGGTCGTTAGAACAATCAAGTCCACTTCTTTAAATTGAATGGATAGTGTTTTAGTCTGGGAAGTGATAACGAAATACCATAAATTGGGTGGCTTATAAACAACAGAAACTTATGTCTCACATTTCTGGAGGCTAGAAGTCTACGATCAAGATACCAGCATGCTCAGTGTTTGGTGGGGTCCTGCCTGCTTTCAGGTTCATGGATGGCACATTTTTTCTGTGTTGTCACACGGTAGAAAGGGCTAGCCGTCTAGCTCTCTGGGGTTTCTTTTATAAAGGTACTATTCCCAGTCATGAGGGCTCCACCTTCATGCTATAATCACTTCCCAGTACTCACAAAAGACAATATTGCCTTTGGGATTTAGTGTGTGCAATGCATTTTGCATACACACACACACGCACTCATAACACACATAGATACATATATACACATACGCACAACATATATGCATATATGTATCATCTCATCTAACACCATCACCTTGGAGTTAGGTTTTGACATATAAACTTTTAGGGACACAGACATTCACACCAAAGCAGATGAGGAAACTGAGACTCAGAGGATTTACTCCGGAGGTGCTTCACAAGTTCTTCTCGGATATAATGTGAATGACAGAAAGAAGGACAAAACAAAAACAAAAAACCGAAACCCCAACATAAAAACAAACATTCTTGATCTGAAGAGGATCTCCACTGTCAAAGGGGAAAGTTCATGGTAAATACTGTGGGGTCTTCAGACCCCTTCAGACCCCTTACAGCCAAGCAGGACCTTAGGCTATTCTCTCAGAGCAAGGGGAGATGAATTACTGAAGCACTGGAGTTTAACATGCTATTCTTACTAATAAGAATAAGCTCTCTTAGCTACAATCCCAAAAATGCCACGAGATGTCAAGAGAAGATTCATAATGACACTTAAGTTTGCAAAGGCTCTCATTTTGAAACTGCAGCCATAACACATTACCTACGTCGTACTGAGCTCATATTTAATTCTGACAAAGGACAAATACGAGGTGGTGAGAACTTGATGTTTTTTCCTCCGTCACTGGAGAGGAGACGTGCTGGGCCATATTGTTTTTGACACAGTGCCTCAATTAGGTCTTAAAGAATAGGTAGCACATGCTCGATGAAACAGGAGATGCTACGCTGACCTGGGGAGAATTTAGCAGCTTGGTTTGAGGTTTAAGCTTGATGTTCCCCCACCGGGGACCCACCAGTCACAATAATTACATTCTGTCTTCTCATAATATGATTTATTTAGATGTTGCTTTATAAATTAATTCCCTCTAATTGCTACTCCTCTCACTGTAAATCAAGGTTTCTTGCTTTCTGTAGTATGACGAACATGATCCTACAGTGCGGTAATTAGTCCAATTAGGAAGCAAGGCAGATGTGGAAAACCAATTAGTTTCAGGAATATGTCTGTGCCTATGTATCCCAAGCACTGTTCAATTGAAATTTAATAGCAACTTAATAAAACATTGTTTTATTCATAAACTATCTCTTCCTTCCAAGCTCCCGTTTGTTTGTTTATCTGTTCATTTCTAGAGGAGCCAGTGCCAACTTGCTTCATGTTGACGAGTCTCTTTCCATGCAGAGATTATTTTTTTCTCCCTGTGGTGAAAGTGAAGGGATCCTTATTTGTAGAGGGAGGCAGAGGCCATTGGTTTGGAAAAAGGGTAAGTTTTTGGTACCTTCCCCTTCTTTATCTTAAATATAACTATCACTTGATTCAGGGATGTAAACCAGGAGACGACAACAATGCATTTTACACACACACACACACACACACACACGCACACAAAAACATGCACTCATATACACATACAGATACATATACACATACATACATATCTGCATACACATATATGCAGATGCACACATACATGTAGACACACATACACATAATCCCTGTCACGGCCCCTGGAAGGAACCCTGGTCTCAAGCTCCTCTCGTGTCTGTCAATCTCACTGAAGCTTCTGCTGCCTGAGTCTGGGTCTGACTCAAGGGACATCCCATTTCCTGAGGTTTATTCAATTGGGAAATGGGAACAAAGTCAAGTGTTAACTCTGTGGTTCCAAATATAACAACTTATTCCTCAAAATGCTGAAGTATTAACTCACAAAACACCAAAAACAAAAGGGTTTAACAGTACAAACCGATTGTGCTCCAATTTGCAGGAAACGACTGCGTGTGACAGCACCCTGTTATGTCCAAACCATTTAGCCAAGTGTAAAAAGAGGAAGAGGGTTATCCCAGCCCTTGATCTAGTTGAGAATCTGAGGTTGAAGCAGTGTGCACAGTGGGGAAAAACTGATATTTCTCTATTTGGTGAGCAACAAGAGGATATAGGGAACCCCACGGATGGGTGCGCAGACAGCTGGCTGACTCTCACTGATACCCCAGCCCAGTTCTCTCTGCAAAGTGGAAGGCAGGAAGGAGTCCCTTCCACTTTCCTTAGGGAGTGTGGACAACATAAAATCTCAGACAGAAAGGGACCCTTAGAGAGTGCAAAGTTCTTTCTATTTCATAGAAGAATCGGAAGCCCGAGAAGAGAAATAACTTCCTTCCCCAAGGTGGCAGAGCTAAAATTAGCTCAAGAGTCTCTTGACATGTCGTGCCATGTTCTGCACAGCATTCTGCTGCCTCTCTTTTGGGAACAAATCTCTAGTTCCAGAACATCTACATACAAGAGTTATTAAAAAAAATCTATCACCAAACAATCACAGTTACTGAAAATCCCTATTCACTGCTCAGTCTGATAGGTAAATTACCCAACTTTGATTTATGTAACTCATTATCATTGCACAGTCGCTGCAGTGATATGCTCCATTTGTCTCCTTGATCATTATGTGGCTGGTTTTCTCTGTCCTGAAAGCAAGACCTTAATAATAACCAGCAAGGGTAATACAATTAGCAAGATGTGGCATTAACGTGTTCAGTTGGCCCTTTGTGTGTGCATATGGGCATGCTTGTGTGTGTGTTGGGGAGGTGAGGGTGTTGAGAATGTTCAGTGTAATAGTTAACTGAGTCTGTCTTTTGGGAAGAGCAACCTTTTTCCCTTCTGACTCAGCAGAGCGATGGGATATATGAAAGTTCTGTTTACATCCTCAGACAATTCAATCAGGAGACCCTTGGATAAAAATTGGAGTGTGTGGGTCATAGGAAGAGGGAATAATGTCAGTGTGGAAAGGAAGAGAAAGGATTGTGATAAATCTGTGGCAGATTTCAGAAGATGGTTTCCTGGTGACCTGGGGGATGAGGTTGTTCATCCCAGTTCGCAGAAAGTCATTATTGCTCTTCTGATTGTATCTCTCCCTTGGGGGACATGTAACAGTGTTCAAGCTACAAATGCCCACCACTCTGGAGTAGATGATTCACCAACCTCAGCTGATTGAGAGGGTTAAAATGGAAGCAGGAGGAGCAGAAATGCCTTTCCTAGGCTTTTACTGGAAGAGGCACTCTTTTGCAGGGTGGCGGGGAGGGCGGTGGAGGTGGTTAAAAAGGCAATTATCAATCAAACCAAGGTAATTTTTTTTCAAGTTTGATGTGATATCTGAAAATTCAATATAATTTGGTTTGACAAATACTTATTAAAGGATACACAACAGTTAAATATAAGTGTGTACCACACTGGAGCATATGGGTTATTTAAAGAAGACTAGTCCAGATTCCTGGCCTCAGAGGAGTTGACAGTCTATGCAGGCAGAAGTAAATGGTCCAAGTACCTATAAGACAAAGTAATCTATGATGAGTGATATGGGAAGCATTCAAGTATGGTGAGGTGTCAGAGAGAATGGTTGAGGAAATTAGGAAGCTTTTTGGAGAATGAATATGTGAGCTGTATCTTGAAAAACGGGTGGGTTTTGGATATGCAGAGAAGGGCACTGCAGGCAGGAGGGGCAGCACAGAAGTCAAGTAGGGGTGGGAGAGCAGACGTCACTTTAGGGAGTAGCAACTCCCCAGGCCATCTAGAACCACAATAGCAGTCAGCTGTGAATGTGGTTTGGCATGGAACATGGGGACCAAAGTACCTGGCCTGAGTTTAGTGGGCCCTAGGCAGTGACAGAATCTTCAGCCATATTCTTGGGACTTTTCCTAACACAGAAACTGTTTCAGTGATTCATTCCATCTGCTCTGCCAAATGATTGTTTCAGAAAATGAAATGCATCAACCCATTGCAAATGACATATTTAATTCTATGCCCCTCACGGCTCTTATTAGATGAGTTTTCAAGCACGCAGCCCTTGCAGCCTTATCTACAATGGTAATATTAAGTTATTCATGAGTCCAAAGACTTGTAAACTATTGCTGTGAGGTAAGCATTTGCAATAACAGAGCAGCATAATTTTTCTCTGTTACTAATAGGGGAGGGGAAGATAATAAAAATAAGAGTTATTTAAGTTTTTCTTCAGGGTCCCCAAGGAGAATAAAGAGGCCACAGTTTCTCTCATGTCTGTTACTTGGAGAGAAATGGAAGCCAAGACAAAGACTCAAAGACTTCTTCATGGCTTTCCCCAGGGCTCCCATTGATTGTGCGGAGGAGCTGCCTTTGGGGCATCTGCTTTCCCAAGCAATCAATGCAACAACACGAGTGAGAAATGAGTAACAGCAACTGCTTAGCATCCATTCTTCCTTGTAATTAATATCACGTGGCTGCACAGACAGCCAAAAGCCGTCTGGTGGAGAAATGCTCATTCAGGGAAACCAAGCAACAAACAAACAGACATGAAAACGTGTTTGCACACAATTCTTGGAAAATGCAAAAGGAAAGGGCTTACCTCAAAGCTGTCTATAACTGAATTATCACTAGAGGTTTATGTTTCGCCTTTTTTTCCTTTTCCTCTGACAAATCAGCTCATATATTTTCTTGCAACTGAGACAAGCACTGTCTTAATTGTTCCATTAAAAGAGGTGTTGAAATGTTACTAATTGTCAAATGCAATTAAGTATAGCAACATGTCACAGGTAAATTAACGAGAAGCCAGGTGCTTGGCGGGTAGTGCTCAGCATTCAAGTGGATGGGAATAATTGTTATCCTTCCTGGAGGTGACTCCTGCTTGCCTAACCATGGAGCATTATGCACTGAACTGGCCCCATCACAGTTTTTAAGTGTTTCTGACTCATCAGTGGCCATTTGCTGTGAGTTGTTTTTAGCTACTCTGTCTCTCAAAGCTTGATAGTGATGCTATGAGCAGGGTGTCGGTAATTTTAAAAGGAAAAGACAATTGTTTCTCTTGAATAAACCAGAGAGAGGGAACAGTATTTGCAAAGCGTTCAGAGGCTCACATCTGGAACTCTCTACCCATCACCCTTTACATGCCGTGACAGAGATAGAGAGCAGCCATAGTGCCTGATTGTCCCATGAAGACATGTTGTGAAACCAGATGTCTCCCAAGGTAAAAGCCAAAGATGAGCTGGAAAACACAGATTGCTACAGAGAGCTGCACCCGTAAGGTTAGAAGTGCCTGACGGACATGGTGCTGTTGCCTCCGTAGGTTAGTTAGGTTTCGCATTCCTTGATTTGATTTCCTATTTATTTTTCTTTCGACATGCTATCTGCGGTGGAACACACAGAAGTGTAAAACATAATACACTCTCTGCTTTCATTTTCAACTACAGTCACGTACCACATAATATTTCAGTCATTGACAAACCACATATACAATATTGGTCCCATAAGATTATAAGGGAGCTAAAAAATTCCTGTTGCCTAGTGACGTAGCTTTCATCACATCATGGCTCAACACATAACTTTTTCCACATTTAGATATGTTTAAATACACAACTGCCTACCATTATGTTGCAGTTGTCTGCAGTATTCAGTACAGTAACAGGCTGTACAGGTTTGTAGCCTGGGTGCCATAGGCCATACCATATAGCTTAGGTGTGTAGTAGGCTATACCATCTAGGTATGTTCTATGGTGTCTACACAATGACAAAATCGCCTGAGATGCATTTCTCAGAACATGTACCTGTTGTTAAGTGACACATTGAATGTATCTTATCTAGATTAAGCACACACATTTTCAGCTAGCTTGTAAGCTGTTAACAGTAGGTACCGGGCCCTGTTCTTTGACCCTGAAACACTTAGCACAATGCCCAGCACATATTAAGAACTCAGTAAGTATTTAATGAACAACCAAAAATAGAAGAGAAAGGAGGGAAAGAAAATTTCGTTGCGGGAAGACAGTACACTAAGTTAGGTAGAAATGCCAAAATTTCCATGGCAGATGGTGCAAGAAGAAATTAAAAGACTCAGGGAAGTAGGCATGTTATAATGGATATAATATGTAAGGCTGGAAAAATGTACCAGATGACTATATTCCATGGAAAGTTTCAGAGGTAACAGTAAGAAATGCAGTGTTGAGAGAGACACCAGTATCACTAAGATCAGTGATGGTTTCCTCTGTAGACCAGGCCTGGCTGTAGGAGATACTGCTATAGAAACGGGCTCACTAATAGCAATGGTGGTGATAATACCCTGTGAAAATAAGGCTAGGTGGTAGTACCTGTCAGATTCCAGGTTGGTGCAATTATCATAAATAGCAACAAAGTTACAATGGAATCCAAGGGCTCCTGACCTGCAGAGAGTTATGGAGATGTTAATAGAACAGAGCACCCTCTAAGGACAAAATATACAGGCAGCTAACATGAGTAATGCTTAATCTGTACAATAAAAAAAATCAGGGATGAATGATTAGGAGGCAGATAGCGGTTACTCCAAGAAAATGTCATAATTCCTTGCTCAGTTTTCGGATTTCAGTTGATAGGTCTGAAATCCACTGACAGAAGGGGAGACTGGATTCCCAGGAGGAATCCCGGGAACACCATAATGTACACATTATTGAGTCTACCAGTCTTTCCCCATAGGGATTGTAGCCATTTGCTCCACTGGAAAAAGAGAAACACTTAAACAGTTTAAGAACTCTTGGGCACAAGATCTGAGTAGACATTGTACTTGAAAACTCAGAAAGTCACCATGCCTCACAGATATAGTGAGAATGTAGGGAGGCTAGGTAATAAACGGGGTTTGGGACTAGGCCTGGCTCATAATGGGTCCAATAGGTCTTCAGACACACCAAATGGCAATTTCCCTGATCCCTAAATGTGTAATTGGAATAAACATACTTGGTAGTTGGTACATCCCCATTAGGCGTTGGCCTGAGGGCTAAGCGTTATTGCAGTGGGGGAACAACAAGTGAAGGCCTCTGAATCTGCCACCACTCCCCCTCCAGGTGAAGATAATAAATCACAGTAAATATGACATCCCAGTGGAAATAACAGAAATTAGTTCTGGTCTTAAAGAACTAAAAGATGTAGGAGTAATAGTTTCATCATGATCTCCATTTGCTTCATGAATCTGGCCTTTGTAAAAACAAACAGATTCTGTAGGATAACAATGAATTATCAAAAATTCAAGCAAGTTGTAGGTGCAATTGTAACTGCCTTTTGCTGTAGCAGATTAAGATGTCTTTGGGCTACACTATGTACAGATATTGACTGGAGAATGTGTAAAAGATACTCAGAAACAATTCACATTCACTTGGAATGGGTATTGATATATATCTACAGTTTTGTCCCATCGTCTTCCATCCTCAGTCATAATATAGTCTAAAGAGACCTTGGTTGTTTCGATATCCCAAATGTATCACACTGATCCCCTGTATTGATGGCATCCTGCTAATCAGAGTGGATGAGCATTGGAGGCCCTCATAAGACATATGCACTCCAGAAGGTAGTAGATAAACTCTGCGAAGATTTACGTATTCTTTAGACAAGTAAAATTTTTAGGGATCTAAGGTTAGAGTTTGCTGGGATGCTGTCTCCAAGATAAAGGGAAATTTATTGTGTTTCACACCTCCCACCATGAAGAAAAATATACAATACTATTTGAATTCTGGAGGAAGATATTTCACACTTTGAGATATTGGATAGCCCAGATACCAGGTGATAGGCAAGGCTGTAAGTTTTGAATGAACTGAGAGCAGCAAATAATTTTCCAGTGCATTCAGGCTGGTTCTGTTTCTTGGGCTATTCAGTCATGCAGACCTAATGCTAATAGAGGTGCCATTGGTGGGAAAAGATGTACTGCGGAGTTCTTTAGAAAGTCCAGCGAGAATTCAACATAGTACTGGAAGTCCTAGCTAGAGCAATCAGGCAAGAGAAAGAAATAAAAGGCATCCAAATTGGAAAAGAAGAAGCTAAATTGCTCTTTTTGGAGATTACATAGTCTTATACACAGGAAAACCTAAAAACTCCACCAAAAACTTCTTAGAACTGATAAATTCGGTAAAGTTGCAGGATACAAAAACAACCTACAAAGATTTGTAGGGTTTCTATACACCATTAATGAACTAGCTGAAAAATAAATCAAGAAGACAATTTCATTTACAATAGCTCTTTTAAAATACCTAGGAACAAATTCAACCAAAGAAGTAAAAGACCTCTGCAAGAAAAACCTCAAAACATTGATGAAAGAAATTGAAGAGGGCACAAACAAATGGAAAGACATCCCTTGCTTATGGATTGGAAAGATTAATATATTAAAATGATCGTATTAGCCAAAGCAATCTACAGATTCAATACAATCCCTGTAAAAGCACCAAGGACATTCTTCACAGAAATAGGAAAAAAAAGTCCTAAAATTCATATGAAACCAGAGAAGAGCCCAGATAGCAAAAGCAATCATAAGCAAAAAGAAGAAAGCTGTAGGCATGATGCTACCTGACTTCAAAATATACCACAAATCTATAGTAACCAAAACAGCATAGCATAGTACTGGTATAAAAATAGACACATAGACCAATGGAACAGAATAGAGAACCCATAAATAAATCTATTATCTACAGCCAACTGATATTTGACAAAGACCCCAAGAAAATACATTGTGGAAAGGATGTCCTCTTCAATAAGTGGTGTTAGAAAAACTGAAGATGCACGTGCAGAAGAATAAAAACAGATCTCTATTTGAATTAATAACTCAAAATGGATTAAAGATTTGAATGTAAGGGCCAAAACCATAAAACTACTAGAATAAAACTTAGGGTGAACACTCCAGTACATTGGTCTAGGCGAAGATTTCATGACTAAGACACCAAACACACAAGCAACAAAAGCAAAAGCAGACAAACGTAAGTATATTAAACTAAAGAGCCTCTGCACAACAAAAAACAATCAACGACGTGAAGAGATGACCTGTTGAATGAGGGAAAATATTTGCAGATCCTTCATCTGGCAAGGGGCTAATATCCAGACTATACAAGGAACTCAAACAACTCAACGACAAAAAATCAAAATAGTCCCATTAAAAAGAGGGCAAAGGATCTGAATAGACATTTCTCAGTAGAAGACATACACATGGCCAACAGGTATATGAAAAAAAAAAAGATGCTCAACATCACTAATCATCAGGGAAATGCAAATCAAAATCACAATGAGATATCATGGTTTTTTTTTGTTAGAATGGATATTACCAAAAACATTGAAAATAACAAATGCTGCTGAGAATGCAGAGAAAAAGGAGTTCTTGTGTAGTGTTGATGGGAATGCAAATTAGCACAGCCATTAGGAAAAGCAGTATGGAAGTTTCTCAAAATATTAAATATAGAACCACCATATGATACAGCAATCCTCCTAGTAGGTATTTATCCAAAGGAAAGGAAATCAGTATGCTACGGGGATACCTGTACCCCTATATCCATTGTAGCACTATTCACAATAGCTAAGATATGGAATCAACCTAAGTGTCCATCAATGGATGAACGAATAAATAAATATTATATATATACACAATGAAATATGACTGAGCCATAAAAGAATAAAATCCTGTCACTTACAGAAACATGGATGGAACTGGAGGTCATTATGTAAAGTGAACTAAACCAGACACAGAAAAACAAATATTCCATGTTCTCCCTCACATGTGAGAACTAAGAATGTTGAGTTCAAGGAGGTAAAGAGTAAAATGATAGCAGAGAATGAGAAGGGTGTGTGTGTGGTGGGGTGGGAGTATGCAGGGATGAAGAGAGTTTGGTTAATGGGTACAAACATTAGTTAGATAGAAGGAATTCTATAGGTGTTCCATAGCATAGTAGAGTGACTATAGTTTTTTTTTTTTTTTTTTGAAAGAAAGAAAGAGGAAAAAAAGCGGTAGAGAGAATAGGAGTATTGCTCTATTGCCTAGGTTGGATGCAATCTAAAAATAGGTATTTAAGACCTCTTTTATGCCAATAATTGTGCTTAACAACGGAGACAGGAAGGAATAAGGGAAGAAAATAACAAACAAACAGCCAACCAATATTTCATTTGAATCTGTGAAGTACTATGCAATTGCTGAAGAGCGATTTACTTCCAATTATGTGGTCATTTTTAGAATAGGTGTAATATAATACTGAGAAAAATGTATGTTTCATGCATTTGGGGTGGAGAATTCTATAAATATTTATTGAGTTTACTTGTTCCAGGTCTGAATTCAAGTCATAAATATCCTGGTTAATTTTCTATCTCGTTGATCTGGCTAATGTTAACAATATGGTGTTAAAGTCTCCCGCTGTTATTGTGCAGGAGTCTAAGTCTCTTTATAAGTCATTAAGAACTTATCTTATGTATCTGGGTGCTCCTGTATTGGGTGCATATATGTTTATGATCATTAGCTCTTCTTGTTACATTGATCCTTTTACCATTATGTAATGTCCTTCTTTGTTTCTTTTGGTCTTTATTACTATTAAAGTCTGTTTTGTCAGAGACAAAAATTACAACTCCTGTTTTTTTTTTTTTTTGCTCTCCATTTGATTGGTGAATCTTCCTCCATCCCTTTGTTTTGAGTCTTTGTGTGTCCTTACATGTGAAATAGATCTGGATACAGCGTACAGATGGGTTTTGACTTATTATGGTGATACTCTTTACCTTTTGGTAGGTTTTTGGGATAACTGATACTGATTGTTCCTTTATGTATGTAGTGCTTCTTTTGGAAGCTCTTGTAAAGCAAGCCTGGTGGTGATGAAATCTCTGAGTACTTGTTTGTTCACGAAAAATTGTATTTTTCCTTCACTTATGAAGCTTAGTTTGGCTGGATATGAAATTCTAGGTTGAAAATTCTTTTCTTTGAGGATATTGAATATTGACCCCCCACTCTCTTCTAGTTTGTAGGGTTTCTTCTGAGAGATCTGCTGTGAGTCTGATAGGCTTCCCCTTATGGGTAACCTGACCTTTCTCTCTAGCTGCCCTTAGAATCTTCTCCTTTATTTCAACTCTAGTGAATCTAATGATTATGTGTCTTGGGGTTGCTCTACTTGAAGAATATCTTTGTGGTGTTCTCTGTATTACCTGGAGTTGAGTATTATCCTGCCTTACTAGGTTAGGAAAGTTTTCCTGAATAATATCCTGAAGAATATTTTCC
>CAUYLG010063255.1:0-32154 GCA_963573385.1 Cacajao melanocephalus
TTTTTAAAACAATTGAATGTGTAAAAATTTGAGTTGGTGCCAGTGGGCCTTTGAACAAACAGGTCTCAGTCTGCAGTGAAGAAATAAACCACGATGGCCAATCTACAGAGGCCATCTTTGACCATTTTATATAACAACGTTTTATATAACCCCCTCAATCCATCCTCCATGCAGAAACCTGAGTGATCTCCTTAAAGTGCAAATTGGGTCTTGTCACTCCACCGCTCTCTTATGGTCTCCACTTGCCTGTTAAATGCCTTATCTTTTTATTTTTAGCCTTTCAAAATCACTTCCATTCATGTGTGTCTCATGTATATAGCATACAGCTGAATTTTGCTTTGTGAACAAAGCTGGAAATCTTTTTCTTTCTTTTTTTTTGAGACAGAGTCTCACTCTGTTGCTGAGGCTGTAGTGCAATGGCACAATCTCCGCTCACTGCAAGCTCTGCCTCCTGGGTTCAAGTGATTCTCCTGCCTCAGCTTCCCAAGTAGCTGGGACTACAGATGCATGGTACCATGCCTGGCTAATTTTTGTATTTTTCGTATAGATGGGGTTTTGCCATTTTGGCCAGACTAATCTTGAACTTCTGACCTCACATGATCTGCCCACCTTGGCCTCCGAAAAGTGCTGGGATTACAGGTGAGAGCCACTGCGCCTGGCCAAGTCTTTGTCTTTTAATAAATTAGTCAATCCTCTCAGTGGACTTAAGCCCACTAATATGTATTAACGGTCTCAATTATGTAATATTATTTTATAATATAATTGTTATGTGTGTTATATGTGTATGTGTGTCTGTATTTCTCTATTTGACATTTTCTTTGTTTTTTTATTTTCTAAATTTATTTGGATATTTAGGAAGGGTATTTTTTTTTATTTGCTTTTCGAGACAGGGTCTTACTGTGTCACCCAGGCTGGGGTGCAGTGGTGTGATCACAGCTCATGGTAGCCTCGAACTCCTGGGCTCAAGTGATCCTCCCACCTCAGCCTTCTGAGTAGGTGGGACTACAGGCACGGGCCACCACTCCTGGTTGATTTTTAAATTTTTTGTAAAGATGAGGTCTTGCTGTGTTGCAAAGGCTGGTCTCAAACTCCATTCCTCAAAGAATCCTACTGCCTTGGCCTGTTGAAGTGCTAGGATTACAAGTGTGTGTCACTGTAACCAGCCTGAAGGTGGGTATTTTTGTTCTAGTAATTACCTTTGTACTTAAAAAAGTGGTTAAGATACTGTTTTCTTATTTAATCTTTTTATTTATCATTATGCTTATTAATTTTTTTATTTTGTAGAGATGGGGGCTTCACTATGTTGCCCAGGCTAGTTTCAATCTCTGACTTCAACTGATCCTTTCACCTTGGCCTCCCAAAGTGTTGGGATTACAGGTGTGAGCCACTGTGTCTGGTCTTATTTAACCTTTTAATATGAAGTTTGTTAGATTAAAAAAAGCAACCCATTTTTATTGAGGTATAGTTCATATATCATATGATTTAGTCATTTAAAGTATACAGTTCGGTGGTTTTTAGTATATTGACAAATATATGCAACCATCACCACAATTTTTTTTTTGTGAGACAGGGTCTCACTCTGTTGCCCAGGCTGTAGTGCTGTGGCATGATCACAGCTGACTGCAACCTCCACCTCCCAGGTTCAAGCAATTCTCATGCCTCAGCTTCCCAGGTAGCTGGGAGGCAGACACCACCACACCTGGCTAATTTCTGTATTTTTATTAGAGACAGAGTTTCACCATGTACACCAGGCTGGTCTCAAACTCCTGACCTCAGGTGATCCACCTGCCTTGGCCTCCCAAAGTGCTGGGATTACAGGTGTGAATCACCACACCTGGCCAGGGATAGGACTTTCATCATGCTGAGTTGGGGTTAGGGAAGGAATGAGTTGTGACTAAAATGCTACAGACTCTGAGTGTTCTTATTAAGATTTAATAGGTTTTCTTAAATAAATGCTTCTTTATTTGCTTCATGCCATGAGGACAATTTCCAGAGACTAAATCATTGTTTGTTTTTTGAGACCGAGTTTCACTCTTGTCACCCGGGCTGGAGTGCAATGGTGCGATCTTGGCTCACTGCAACCTCCACCCTCTGGGTTCAAGACATTTCCTTGCCTCAGCCTCCCAGGTAGCTGGGATTACAAGCCTGAGCCACCATCCCAGGCTAATTTTTTGTATTTTTAGTAGAAACGGGGTTTCACCATGTTGGCCAGCCTGGTCTCATACTCCTGACCTCATGATCCACCCACATGGCCTCCCAAATGCTGGGATTATAGGCGTGAGCCGCCGCACCCCAGGCTTTTTTTTTTTTTAATTCTCATCAGTTTTGGTCATTTCTCTAAAGTGGGTCCATGGAGGTTCTCACTCTGCCATTCCAGAAGTCATTCTAACGGTATGGTTCTAAAAAGGTACTATTTAGTTCAGAGGAAGGACTGTTTTGGGGGCTTCTTTTTAGCCTATTCTACCATGAATTATGTTACTCCATAGGTTAGGTGACCCTAAAGCAACTACTAAAATGGCACGAGGAAGACTTATGGCTGATAAGTCAACAAAGGAGATCCACGAACTCATAAAAAATGCTCAGTCCAAAATCAGGCAACGAAAGAACAAAAGAACAAAGAACACATGGGAGAGATGGAACAAATAGCAACAGGATAACTTCTAAACCCAACCATATCAATAATCAGATTACATGGAAGTGCTGCATACACCCCAATGAACAGGGAGAGATTGTCAAATTAGGTAAAAAGTAAGACCCAACCTTTTGTACTGCCTGCAACAAACACTTTAAATATAAGGGCATCAGCCAGGCATAGTGACTCATGCCTGTAATCCCAGCACTTTGGGAGGCTGAGGTGGGTGGATCACTTGAGGCCAGGAGTTTGAGACCAGCTTGGCCAGCATGGAAAAACCTTGTCTCTACTAAAAATACAAAAAAAAACAAGCAAAGCGAAAACAAAAACAAAAGTTAGCTGGGCATTGTGGCACATATCTGTAATCCCAGCTACTCAGGAGACTGAGACATGAGAATTGCTTGAACCTGGGAGGCAGAGGTTGTAGTGAGCCAAGTCTGTGCCACTGCACTCCAGCCTGGGTGACAGAGTGAGACTCTGTCTCAAAAACAAACAAACAAGCAAACAAAATACACACACACACACACACACACACATGCACATATTTAGGCATCAATAGGTTAAATTTAAAGTGATGGAAAAAGATACATCATGCAACACCAATCAAAAGACAGCTAAAAGGGCTGTATTAAATACTGTCGTGGAGGCCTCCTGACTTTCACACCATGCTGTGAGTTGATAATTGGTTGTCCTGAACCCGTCATGTTCTTTCTTTGGTGCTTCAATAGCACTGAACAACAAGCGATTAGCTTTCTGAGTCTATATGACTACTTGCCCATGTCTGTCAAATGCTAGAAATAAAGCTCGTGAACCAGTGCTTCCCTTTCCCTTGTATCGCAGCCAATTCATCACGGACGAAAGTACTAGTGGTTATTAGTTAAGCAGTTCTACAGCTTGTCATTAGTCCACTCATCACTGACAATGGGGACTCTATTGCCATTTGGCTAGGGAATGATCCAGCTCTAAAATCCCATCTTAGAATCTGTTCCCTAGCACCCCATTCCTGGTTCCAAATGAGTTTCCTGGTAGTAGAACCTGAGACAAGAATTTTTGAGCAAATAAGATGTTATTAAGGAACTACTCCCAGCAAAGACTAGTGAGAGATTGTGGTGGGCTGGGTGTGGTGGCTCATGCTCATGCCTGTAATTCCAGCACTTTGGGAGACTGAGGCAGGAGGATCGCTTGAGGACAGGAGTTCAAGACCAGCCTGAGCAACATAGAGAGACAACTGTCTCTACTGAAAAAATAGAATTAGTTTTTAAAAAGACACTGTGGGAAGCAGATATGGAAGGGGAGGAAGCCAAGCAGAATGTACTATCAGGCCAGAGTCCTATAGTGGATAGGCTTCAGTTTGATCTGACAGGGGCATTTGTGCATGTAGATTGTGCTGCAGAGTTGTGTTAACCTTGGGCAAGGGAGTAGGGGACATTCATACTCTTGCATTAGTGGAGGTGACCTCCCAGGTACTTCTAGTTCCTGTGCCCGTGGACAGTGTGACTCTGGCAACCCAAATGCAGACCTCTAAAGAAGAGGTTGGCCAGGCATGGTGGCTCACACCTGTAATCCCAGCACTTTGGGAGGCCGCGGTGGATCACTTGAGGTTCTGAGTTCGAGACCAGCCTGGCCAACATGGTGAAATCCCATCTCTACTAAAAATACAAAAATTAGCCAAATGTGGTGGCAGGCACCTGTAATCCCAGCTATTTGAGAGGTTGAGGCAGGAGAATCGCTTGAACCTGGGAGGTAGAGGTTGCAGTGAGCTGAGATCGTGCCACTGCACTCCAGCTTGGGCAACAGAGCGAGACTCCATCTCAAAAAAAAAAAAAAAAAAAAAGGCCCAGGAGCTGCCATTAGGACCAAAAGCACATTACAGCTGAAGGCGTGTAAAGCCATAGTATACAGGAACCTGGGCAATCTGGGCAGAGTACCTGCATTGTCTTCTGCAAGAGAGAATGTGGACTGAGGCGCAAGCCAGCCTTTGGGGTGTGCCTCAGAAATCTGCAGAGGAGACCAAAAGGAGAGACTGGTGGAGACAGAGGGAGAACCCAGGGAGCACTTCAGGAGAGGTGTGCTGCCCTGGGCGGGTTCTAGTGCAGCATCCAGAGTTGGCTCCAGGGCTTCCGACCTGAGGACTCGGTGGATGGTGCTTGACGGGCTTCCACTGAGATAGGACAATGGGGAACTCAGGAGGGGTTGTGGTTTGGCTTGGGATGTGGAGACTTTGACTTCATTTTTTGAGACAGGGTCTTACTCTGTGACTCAGGCTGGAGTGCAATGGCGTCATCACAGCTCACTGCAGCCTTGACTTCCTGGGCTCAGACAATCTTCGCACTTCAGCTTCTGAAGTAGCTGGGATTTTAGGCGTGTGCCACCATGCCTGGCTAATTTTTAAAATTTTTGTGGAGATTGGGTTTTGCCATGTTGCCTAGGCTGATCTTGAATTTCTGTACTCAAGTGATCCTCCCACCTCAGCCTCCCGAAGTGCTAGGATTACAGGTGACAGCCAGTGTTTCTAGCCTGATATTTCTTACCATGAAGGATTCTAAACTTTACAAATTACTCTTTTTTTTCTTTTTTTATACAGGGTTTTGCTCTGTCACACAGGCCGGAGTGCAGTGGTGGGATCATAGCTCACTGCAGCCTCAACCTCCTGGGCTTAAGCTATCCTCCCACTTCAGCCTCCAGAGTAGCAGGGACCACAGGTCTGCACCACCATGCCCATCTAATTCTTGTTAATTTTTTTGTAGAGACAGAGTCTTGCCATATTGCCCAGGCTGTTTTCGAACTCCTGGGCTCAAGTGTTCCTCCTGCCTTGGCCTCCTAAAGTGTTGGGATTACAGGTGTGACCACTGTGCCTGGCCATTTTAAAGCGTTTAGAAACAAGCCAGGTATAATCACACCTGTAATCCCAGCATTTTGGGAGGCTGAGGTGGACCGATCACTTGAGCTCAGGAGTTTGAGACCAC
Source organism: Cacajao melanocephalus (assembly GCA_963573385.1). NCBI lineage: Eukaryota > Metazoa > Chordata > Mammalia > Primates > Pitheciidae > Cacajao > Cacajao melanocephalus. The sequence continues at coordinate 5,599 of CAUYLG010063255.1, forward strand.
TCTGGGCAACATGGCAAGACCCTGTCTCTATAAAATATCCAAAAATTAGTTGGGCATGGTGGTGAGCCCTTGTAGTCCTAGCTACTCAGGAGGCTGAGGTGGGAGGATTACCTGAACCCGGGAGGTGGAGGCTGCAGTGAGCAATGATTGTGCCATTGCACCTCAGCCTGGGTGACAGAATGAGACCCTATCTCAAAAAAATAAAATCAAAGCTTTTAGAAACATACCTGAACACATGTGGGGCATTACATGACTGAGTCATTCTAATTGATTCTGACTTAGAAAATCTCTTTGACATAACAAAACATAGTTGTGAATACCCATTTTTCCAAAAATATGTTGTATTTGTGACGATTACGTAAGTAATATGTAAAATATAATAAGTAATATGTAAATATATATATGTAGAAGTATATACATGTATGTATATATGTATAAGAATATGTAAAATAAGTAATAAATAATATGTAAAATCAATAATATGTAAAATAAGTAATTGTAAAATAAGTAATACATAAAATGCACATTAATCCAGCCAAGATTTGGTTAGCCTGTGAAAGAAAATACCATGTTCATTTGACATTAGAAATGACTGCAACCAGGGAACTGCAGGGTCAGGTTTAACATTCTAGCAAACTCCCGCAGGCCTAAGTAGGAATTTCATTGTCATGTGCAATTGGTAGCACTGGGCGGATCTTGAAGTGCTGTCATTGACAGCTTCATGTTTTTGTCACTCCTTTGCTGCCTGGGGAAGCAAGGTATTCACCTCTGCACCTGTAGCAGCTTTTACTACCTTCATCACCATTTCATACCTTCTAATTAAGCAAACTTGCTCTACCTTGATAAATCCATGTGTGTGTAACATGGCATATTCCTGCTAAACTCTGCAAACATATTTGTTTACATATTAATCGACCTGAGTCCCTCTTTTCTTTCTGTAGTTTTAAAAAACAAAAGCCCCTTCTTTTTTTGTGTGTCTTTCTTCTTTACCTTCATACTGTGGGTGATCCCTCCGATGCCGAGTGGACACACACCTGGGGCTGGATACCTGCTGGACTTGAAGTCACCAGATGGGTTTTTTTCCAAGCCCCTAAGCACTGGTTGTGCAGCTCCTGATAAAGAGGAAGTCTAATTCAGCCTCTGAGTCGGGAGTGGGAGGAAGCTATAAGCAAGTGAACCATTGAGTTAGGAGTTTTTACTTCAGGGTAATGTTAAATGACAAACTCAAGAGTTCAAGTCTAAACATAGACTATCCTTGATAGTTCTCCATGTGAATTGCCTTTAAGATATACACACACATATATATTTTGCCCAGAGGAGTGACTATGATTTCATAATTTTTCTTAAAGTTATGTAAAGTCGAATTTGGAATATTTTCCAGAATGTCATGGTGCAGGTTAGGACAGAAAGCAGGTAAATAATGGGAAAATGAGGACATTGAGAGCTTCATTTGGAAGCCGACTTCAGAATGCAAGTTTTGGGAAAAAGAATATCCAAGTTACGTATTTTGAGGCTCTACTGATAGATGCTTGTAAGATGATATTTTTCTGGTGAAGAGTTAAGGAATGGTTTTTTTTTTTGTTTTATTTATTTTGTTTTTTTTTTCTGTGATGGAGTCTCTGTCACCCAGGTTGGAGTGCAGTGGCACAATCTTGGCTCACTGCGACCTCTGACTCCTGGGTTAAGCAATTCTCCTGCTTCAGCCTCCCAAGTAGCTGGGACTACAAGTGTGTGCCACCATGCCTAGCTAATTTTTGTATTTTTGGTAGAGATGGGGTTTCACCATGTTGGCCAGGCTGGTCTCGAACTCCTGACCTCAAGTGATCTGCCTGCCTTGGTCTCCCATTACCATGCTTATCTTATGTTACACTAGATTTATGTGGGTATTTGCCTGGTATTTCTTTTCTTGTCTCTACTTTCTCATTTTATGTCCTTAGACGTCTATCTCTCTTTTTTAAAAATAAAGTTTATTTTTAATTGTTATTTTTATTTTAGAGATAAGGTCTTGCTTGGTCACCCAGGCTGAAGCTCGTGGCACGATTATAGCTCACTGCAACCCCAAACTCCTGGGCTCAAGCGATCCTCCTGCATCAGCCTTCCAAGTAGCTGGGACTACAGGCATGGCCACCACACCCGAGTAATACTTCCCTTGTTTTTGATGACATTGACATTTGAGGAGTCCTGGTCAGGCATTTTGCAAAATGTCCCTCCACTGGAATTTGTCTGATGCTTTTCTCATGATTAAACTGGGATTATGGGTTTTTGGGAGGAAGACCACAAAAGTAAAGTGTAATTTTTGCCACATTATATTGTGGATATATTGTCATATATCCTTTAACCAGGGGAATGCATACTGAGAAATGTGTCTTTAGGCGATTTCATCATTGTGTGAGCATTGCAAAGTGCACTTACACATACCTAGATGGCATAACTTATTCCACACTGAGGCTATATGGTATAACCTGCTGCTCCTAAGCTACAAACCTGCATAGCATGTTCCTGTAGGCAGCTGTAACAGTGGTAGGTATTTGGGTACCTAAACATATCTAAGCTTAGAAAAGGTACAGCAAAAAATATGGTATAGAATACTTTTTTTAGTGTTATATAGGACACTTCCCATGAATGAAGCTTGCAGGATTGGAAGTTGCTCCGGCTGAGTGGGTGAGTGAGTGGTGAGTGAATGTGAAGTCCTAAGACATTGCTACTCTCGACTTTATCAACACTGTGCAATTATGCTACACTAAATTTATAAAAATTGTTTTCTTCAAAAAAATTGTTTTCTTCAATAACAAATTAACCTTAGCTTTTAGTAATTTTTACTTTATAAATTTTTTTTAACTTCTTGACTCTTCTATAATTACACTTAAAACACATTGTACAGCTGTTCAAAATATTGTCTTTATTTATATATTTATTTATTTTTTTAAAGATGGGGTTTCACCATGATGGCCAGGCTGGTCTTGAACTCCTGACCTCAGGTGATCCACCGACCTTGGCCTCCCAAAGTGCTAGGATTACAGGTGTGAGCCACTGGGCCCGGCCCAAAATATTGTCTTTCTTCTTTATTTTATTTTATTTTTTGCGAGACAGAGTCTCGCTCTGTCACCCAGGCTGGAGGGCAGTGCTGTGAGCTTGGCTCACTGCAACCTTTACCTCCTTGGTTCAGGCAATTCTCCCATCTTAGCCTCCTGAGTAGCTGCGATTACAGGTGCCCGGTACCACACCCAGCTAATTTTTGTATTTTTAGTAAAGACAGGGTTTTGCTCTGATGGCCAGGCTGATCTCGAACTGACCTCTGGTGATCGACCTGCCTCGACCTCCCAAAGTGCTAGGATTATAGGCAAGAAACCATGCCCGACCTATTGTCTTTCTTTATATCCTTATCCTATAAGCTCTTTTCTATTTTTAATTTAAAAAATTTTTAAAATTCTTTCAACTTTTTTTGTTAAGAATGAAGACATAGAAGCTGGGCATGGTGGCTCATGCCTGTAATCCCAGCACTTTGGGAGGCCAAGGTGAGTGGATCATGAGGTCAAGAGATCAAGACCATCTGGCCAGCATAGTAAAACTCCATATCTACTAAAAATACAAAAATTAGCTGGGCGTGGTGGTACACGCCCATAGTCCCAGCTACTCGGGAGGCTGAGGCGGGAGAATCACTTGAACCCATGAGGCAGAGGTTGCAGTGAGCTGAGATTGTGCCACTGCACTCCAGCCTGGCAACAGAGCAAGGCTCAGTGTCAAAAAAATAAATAAATAAATAAAAGAATGAAGACACAAACACACACATGAGCCTAGACCTACATAGGGTCAGGACCATCAATGTCCTCCACCTCCACATTTTGTCTCATTCAAAGCTCTTCGAGTCAGTAACACGTGGAGCTGTCATCCTCTGTGATGATAACATCTGGATACCTCCTGAAGGACCTGCCTGAGATCTCCTTGAGGTGGGGTCACTCTTTTCAGAAATATGTCCATGGTGGTTTGCTTGGTTTGTTTCTTTTCTTCATCATAGATTTGTCTATAAACAGATAATGCACCATGAACATTCCTCTCTGTAAATATAAACCTTTTGGTGTTGGGGTCTATGTTTTCAAACTTCTTAAGGAGTTTGTTGAAATCTGCAGAAGCTTCTGCTAAACCCTTCACTGTGAGTTTTCTCGGGAGTTCATTTTCTTCTTTCAAATTTCTTTTTTTTTTTTTTTTAAATACAGAGTCTTGCTTTGTTGCCCAGTGTGGACTGCAGTGGCCCAATTTTGACTTACTGCAACCTCTGCCTCCCGGGTTCAAGTGATTCTCCTGTCTCAGCCTACTGAGTAGCTGGGATTACAGGCGCCAGCCACCACGCTTGGCTAATTTTTGTATTTTTAGTAGAGACAGGGTTTCACCATGTTGGTTAGGCTGGTCTAGAACTCCTGATGTCGTGATCCACCCTCCTCAGCCTCCCAAAGTGCTGGGATTATAGGCCTGAGCACCGCGCCCGGCCTCGAACATCTTAAGGAGTTTGTTGAAATCTGCAGAAGTTTCTGCTAACCCCTTCACTGTGAGTGGGAGTGCCTTACCTTCTCCTGCAGCTCCCTTTGCTCTTGCCCCTTCTTCAGCTATGCTTTCCTGTCCCAGTTGCAACAACGCCTCATTCCTTTAGGAGCTCCTCAATGTCATCCTCAGCCACAATCAGATTAAAGTTGTTTGCCATCTCAACCATAGTCTTGTTGATTTTGCAACCTCCTCATCCTTGGCAAATTCTTTGAAATCATGGACAAACCTCTGAGTGTTTTCCTCCAGATGCCATTCATACACTCCTTGATGGCATCACCCCAAGCTCAAGCTCAAGGTTCTTGACGTAGTCATAGATGTTGTAATCCTTTCAGAATTGCATCCATGTCTTCTCAGGGTCTTCTTTAATTGCAGCAATAGCCTGGGCAAAAGTCCTCCTTAAGTAATAGTCTTAAAAGCTGCTATAGTTCCTTGATGTGTTCGTTGGATCAAAGAGGTGGTATTTGGAGGGAGAAATACCACTTTGATATTGAGATGAAAATGACCCCCTAAAAAAGAAGCATTATCAACAAGCAAAATCTTGAAAGACACGTTATTCTGTAAACAGTAAATCTCCATCTCACTGGCAGATTAATTCAAGAGGGTCTCTTGGAAGAGGAGCTGGGTCATCCATGGCTTCCCATTGCTCCTGCAGTGCACTGGCTGTGTGTGCTGATTGACAGGCTCAAAGGCCCTGAGATCCTCACAAAGGGTTTCAGTTTGTCGCCTGCAACATTGGTTGCCAGGCAAGACTGTTGTCCTGTCCTTAAAATCCTTCAAACCTGATATTGACTTGGCCTCCTTATGAATGAAAGTCCTATCAGGCATTTGTTTCCAGAATGGGGAGGTTTCATTCATATTGAAGATTTGCTGTGACAAGTAATTTTCCTCCACACTCAGCTCATCCAGAGTTTCCAAAAATTCTTCTGCTGCCTTCACGGCAGCACCCGCAGACTCACCACTCACTTTCACTCTACGTAAGGAATAAGGATTCTTGAATTATTTAAACTACCCAGAGCAGTAAATTCAACACCACAGTCAGGTCCAGCCTTTGCTTTCAAACTTGCAAACAAATGTTGCTTTGATGGTGATTGTCATGGTGCTGAGAAGGATACACTTCTGTGTTTGCTCTTCAGTCCAGGTCATTAGAAGTTTCTCCACATCTGATAGAGAACTTCTATGAGTTTTTGTTAGTTTCATCACCTTCAATAAAGCAGATCCCTTTACACAGCAGTCCCCAACCTTTTTGGCACCAGGGACTGGTTTCATTGAAGACAATTTTTCTTTCTTTCCTTCTTTTTTGAGACAGAGTGTCACTCTGTTGACCAGGCTGGAGTACAGTGGCAGATCCTGGCTCACTGCAACCTCTGCCTCCCGGGTTCAAGTAATTCTTGTGCCTCAGACTCCTGAGTAGCTGGGATTACAGGCGCGCGCCACAGTGTCCAGCTAATTTTTGTATTTTTAATAGAGAAGGAGTTTTGCCATGTTGGCCAGGCTGGTCTTGAACTCCTGGCCTCAAGTGATCCGCCCATCTTGGCCTCCCAAAGTGCTAGGATAACGGGTGAGCTACGCCGAACCCGAAGACAATTTTTCTATGCACCGGGGTGGGGGGTTGAGGGATGGTTTGGGGATGATTCAAGCACTTTGTATTTGTTGTGCTTTTTATTTCTATTATTATTACATTGTAATATATAATGAAATAATTATACAACTCACCATGATTACAATGATATAACTCATGTCATGATGTAGTGCATGACTGTACTATCAGTATAACTTATCACTATTGATGTTGACCCTCATCACCTGCCAGAGATAGTGTTGGTCAGGTTTCTCCACTGTAAAGTTACTCTTCCCCTGTCTTTCCATACAATAGTCTTTGGAAGGAGGTCACTACATGCAGCCCACACTTCAGGAGGGAGTAGTTATGCTCCACCTCTGTGTGGGTAGAGTATCTATGTGAATTCATTGAACTTCTTCTGCATGGGAGACATGTCTGTTCTTCCACATCTACACTCGGCCCTTCTTTGTATTCTCTGATTCCACATGTGGATTCAGCCAACCACAGATAAAAAATATTTGGGAAAGCAAGCCAGTAAAAAATAATACAAATTGGCCAGGCGCGGTGGCACATGCCTGTAATCCCAGCACTTTGGGAGGCCGAGGTGGCTGGATCACCTGAGGTCAGGAGTTTGAGACCAGCCTTGTCAACATGGTGAAACACCGTCTCTACTAACAATACAAAAATTAGCCGGGCGTGGTGGTGTTCACCTGTAGTCTTAGGTACTCGGGAGGCTGAGGCAGAAGAATCGCTTGAACCCAGGAGGTGGAGGTTGCAGTGAGCCGAGATTGAGCCATATCACTCCAGCCTGGGTGACAAGAGCAAAACTCCATCTCAAAAAATAAAAATTAAAAATTAAAAAATAATAATCGAAATAAAACCACCCAGTAGACTAGCTATTTACATAGCATTTTATTGTATTATGTATTACAAGTAATTTAAATATGATTAGAGGGTACGGTGGGGATATGTACTGGTTACGTGCAAATACGATACCATTTAATATAAAAGACTTGAGCATCCATGGATTTTGATATCCATGGGGGCGTACTGGAACCAATTTGCAGTGGGTGTGGAAGGAGAATTGCATTTATTTATTCAATCATTTATATCAGTGTGGACTCCTGGGTGTTTATTTCATGCTTTGGGTTATGATCCAGTCTATTTTATTTTGTTACTCAAGTTGTTCCAGCTTTGACTATTGGGATCTCTTTCAGTAGGATCCTGTGACCCTTTGACATCTCTGCACTGATGTGGGCTTTTTTTTTTGGTTTGTTTGTTTTGAGTACTTCCCTACTTTCTGGTTCTAGTAGGTGCTCCGGGCTTATCCTGTGTGTTTCCAGCCCCGGTCTTAGAGTCAGCCATTTCTCTAAGGAACTTTGATTTCTTTTATTGGCAACACAGTGAGGCTCCATTTCTACAAAAGATTGTGGACTGGGTGTGATGGCTGATGCCTGTAACCCCAGCACTTTGGGAGGCTGAGATGGGAGGATCACTTGACCTCAGGAGTTCGAGACCAGCCTGGGCAACATGGTGAAACCCCGTCTCTACCAAAAATACAAAAAACAATTAGCCAGGCATGGTGGTGGGTACCTGTAGTCCCAGCTACTAGGGAGACTGAGCTTGAGCCCAGGAGGTGGAGGTTGCAGTGAGCCAAGATCACACCAATGCACTCCAGCTTGGGCGACAGAATGAGATCCCATCTGAGAAAAAAAAAAATTAGCTGGGCATGGTTCTTGGCCTCAAAGTGCTGAGGTTACAAATGTGAACCATCACACCCAGCAAGACTGCTGAATGTGAGCATGCAATTCTTGTGTGTGTAACCATTAGAATGGCATGCCCCACCCTTTTACAGTTTTATTTTCTTATATCGGAGAGATATGACAGAACCTCCTTTCTCTCTTATTCTTGAAATACCTTTAAGTAGGAATAAGAGGATCAATATATAGCCAGTGATTGCCAGCTTCTTTATTAATGTGGCTGTTTTGTTTTTCGTAAAAATTGTCTCACATTTCTCTCTCTTTCTCTCTCTCTCTTTATTTTTGAGATCGAGTCTCACTCTGTAGCCCAGGCTAGAGTGCAGTGGTGTGATCTCGGCTCACTGCAACCTCCATCTTCCGGGTCCTGGTTCAAGCAATTCTTCTGCCTCAGCTTTCCCAGTAGCTGGGATTACAGGCACGCACCACCACACCCAGCTAATTTTTGTATTTTCAATAGAGCCGGGGTTTCACCGTGTTGGCCAGGCTGGTCTTGAACTCCTGACCTTGTGATCTGCCCATCTCAGCCACCCAAAGTGCTGGGATTACAGGTGTGAGCCACCGCACCCAGCCAAAATTGACTCACATTTTTAAAGACTTCTATAATATACAGAATATTGTAATATTGCTCTTCTTTCTATTCTTCCTACCAGGATTAGTAGAAAATTTTCTGTGAAAATAATCTTTAGTTTATTTTCCAGAAACTTCTCCCCCATAGAAGCTCTTGAAAATACTGTTTGGATTTGTTTTGTTTAAGAGACAGCTGAATATAACTCTGGGAGAGGAGATCCCTCTGACGTGAATTGGCTGAGACAGCTTGTAATAACATTAGTAGGTATTTTCCAGGCACAGTGGGGAAGGTGTCCACAATATATACCCATAAAATCCTTTGGGATTTTGTGTTCAGATTTTTTGCAAGTCAAAAACGTAAGTCCTGAAGGTAGTGGTTTTTGTATTTAAGAAAGACTTTTCTTTTTTTTTCTTTTTGTTATGATAATCAGTGTGGAATGACCTTAACACCAGAGGGCAGTATTTTCTAGTAGTTGTCAAAATGTCCTTGGTGGTGGTGTAATTATCTGATGGATTAAAAAAGATGTCTTATATTTTCCCGGGTGTTGCCTGTATAATGCACATGGCCTGGGACTCATACCGAAGAGTCATATGCATTTAGAATTTTCTAAACCGTAGGTTTTTTTTTTTTTTTCCTTTTCTTTTTAAACCATTCTGTTTGGTGGAGTTGAAGCTCCCTGAATTAATTTTCACAATAAGCCGTGCTGTTTCCAGCGGTTGTGTGATTGGCAGGAATGGGTGGCTTTCACATAGCACCATTTGACCCCAGCCCAAGCCCAGAGGAATCTGCCTGTTACTCCTGTCTTATTAAGGAGTAACAGGCAGATTCGTGAGCCGCCAGCGGGCTTGAGTTTGGCTTCAAGGATGGTCAGAATTTGTGAATTTCGTTCCACATGAACATCTGGGTCTTGCTGAGAAGAGAATGGGCTTTTTAAATTCCAGAAACTTTCATACAACTTATTTAATACACACTTTTACTTTTTTGCAGTTTGAAAACAACAGACAATAGAGAGGATGTTTAAATAGCCTACACGTGGTTACCCATCTCTCTTTGCTTGCTAGTTTCCATTTACTGTAACTGCAGTGTGAATCTTCTAAAATACATTCTTACTCTTCTGATATCCTTGTTAAAACAGGAAAGCCTATGTGTATTAACTAGGTAGTTTCTATTTTTTCCTTTTAAAAAATGTTTCCCCTCCTTGCTATACATCAAATACAATTCATTGTAGAAAATAAATATGGCAGGCCAGAGGCAGTGGCTCATACCTGTAAACCCAGCACTTTGGAAGTCTGAAGTGGGAGGATTGCTTGAGCCCAGGAGTTTGGGACTAGCCTGGGCAACATAGTAAGACCCTGTCTCTACCAAAAAAAAAAAAAAAAAAATTAGCTGGGCACAGTGGTGCACACCTGTAGTCCCAGTTCCTGGGAGGCTGAGGTGGGAGGGCTGCTTGAGCCCAAGAATTTGAGGCTGCAGAGAGCTAGGATGGTGCCACTGCATTCCAGCCTGAGTGACAGAGCAAGCCTCTGTCTTACAACGACAACAACAACTTGTAATCTCACCTCATAGAGAAGATTGTGTTGTATGCACTTTTTGCTTGGAAACACACTGTACAGACTATTTTATAATTTGTATTATTTCCATGATAATGTAATGGGAACTTTATTAAAAAGTTCTAAATTCAAGACCAGCCTGGGCAACCTAGTAAGGCCCCATCTCTAATAAAAATGAAAAAAATTAACAGTGCATGGTAGCTTACACCTGTATTCCTGGCTATTCAGGAGGCTGACGTGGGAGGGTCGTTTGAGCCCAAGAGGCCCAGACTGTGGGGAGTGGTGATCACGTCACTGCACTGCAGTCTAGGGGACAGAATGTGATTGTATCTTGCCACATTGCACAACGTCACTTTCAATGGTTGTTTAGTATTTTTGAGTATGAATGTATATAGTTCATTTAATCAGTTTACTTTCCTGTTAACAGTGCATGAGTCTGACTAGTCACACTCTTGCCCATTGTGGGTATTATTATTTTGTCAATCTGCTGCATTCATTCAACACATAGATACTGATTGCTGACCGTGTACTAGGCACGTTCTCAGTGCTTGGCACAGATTACTGAAAAAAACAACCCCTGATCTCATGAAACCTATGTTTTAGTGGACGACATGTATATACATGATAAATGTTATAAATAAGTAAATCCTTTAGCATTTTAGAAAGCAAAAAGTGCTCTTGTTAAAAATAAAGCAGAGCAAGTTAAAGGAGTAGGAATGAAGAGGGTTGTAGTTTTTTATTTTAAAATTTATTATAGAGGTGACGTCTCCCTATGTTGCCCAGACTGGTCTCAAACTCCTAGGCTCAAGCAATCTTCCTGGCTCAGCCACTCAAAATGCTGGGATTACTGGTGTGAGATACTGCACCTGGCCAAGGATTGCAGCTTCAATTTTTAATTTTTTTTGAGACAGGGTCTCACTCTGTCACCCAGGCTGGAGTGTGGTGATGTGATCTCAGCTTACTGCAACCTCCACCTCCCAGGCTCAAGTGATCCTTCTGCCTCAGCCTCTCAAGTAGCTGAGACTACAGGCTCAGGACACCAAGCCCAGGTAATTTTTTATTTTTTTGTAGAGACAGGGTTTCACCATGTTGACCAGGCTGGTCTGGAACTCCTGGGTTCAAGCGATCCTCCCGCCTTGGCCTACCCAAATGCTGGGTTGTAGGTATGAGCCCCTGTGCCTGGCCAAGAGTTGCAGTTTTAATGAGAGAAATCAAGGCAAGCTTAATTGAGAAGGGGGCATGGCAAGACTTGAATCAAGTTATTTGAATTTGCAATTTTATTATTACTATAGCTGATATGGTTTGGATCTGTGTCACCACCCAAATCTCACATCAAATTGTAATCCCCAGTGTTTGAGGTGGGACAGGGTAGGAGGTGATTGGCTCATGTGGATGGATTTCCTCTTGGTACTGTCCTCATGATAGTGAGTTCTGGAGAGATCTGGTTAAAGTGTGCGGCACCTCCCCCACCTTGCTTTTGCTCCTGCTGCCACAGTGTGAGATGCCTCCATCCCCCTTTGCCTTCTACCATGACTGAAAGCTTCCTGGGGCCTCCCCAGAAACAGAGGCTGCTATGCTTCATGTACAGCCTGCAGAACCGTGAGCCAATTAAACATCTTTCTTTATAAATTATATAGTCTCAGGTATTTCTTTATAACAGTATGAGAATAAACTGATACAATCGCTAAAAGTTCTTTCATATATTTATTTATTTATTTTTTGTGACGTAGTCTCTCTCTGTCGCCCAGGCTGGAGTGCAGTGGTGCGAACTTGGCTCACTCCAACCTCTGCCTCCCAGGTTCAAGCAGTTTTTCACCCTGGGACTACATGCCTGTAGTCCCAGGGTGAAAAACTCAGAGTTTGCCGTGGCCTGCAGGATTGAGGGTGGGGCTGAGAATGGGCCCCATGACTTCTAGGACATGTTTCATTCATTCTCAGATTGGGAAAATTTAACCTATTTTACATTCCCTGAGTTATCTCCATAAACATTTGTGGAAAGCACATTTAAGATGTGGGTTGTGACCTCCAACTGGAACTAGATATCTAGACTTCCTTTTCAGACCATGGGTCAGCAAATAGTAAATGATTTTGGCTTTGTGGGTGAAATATGATTTTAAAAAAATGCTGCCTTGACACAGTTTTGAGGCCCTGGCTAGAGGCTGGTCACATCTCCTTCTTAGGCAGCTGTTTAAGTCATACCTCTTGGCTGGACACTGTGGCTCACGCCTATAATCCCAACATTTTGGGAGGCTGAGACAGGCAGATTGCCTGAGCCTAGGAGATCAAGACCAGCCTGGGCAACATGGAAAAACCCTGTCTCTATAAAAAATACAAGGAGAATAGTTGGGTGTGATGGTGCATGCCTGTAGTCCCAAATACGCGGGAGGCTGAGGTGGGAGGATCACCTGAACCTGGAAGGTTGAGGTTACAGAGATCCAAGATTGTGCCACTGTGTTCCAGCCTTGGTGACAGAGGGAGATCCTGTCTCAAAAAAAAAAAAGTCTACACCCAAACCACCTCACCTCTCATGCCCTAGGCCACTATATACCTGCCATAATTGCCCAGAGCCAGATATCTGCTATCTGATAGTCAGGGACAGCCCCTAAACCCTAGAGCCGCTGAAATCATGCAAATTGACCAAGCCTAAACCTGCTTGTCCTGCCTAACCCTTTCCTTCCCTGCTCACCGGCTCTGGTGCTTCCTCCAGGTGGACCTGCAGGGCATTGCTGTGTTCTCACCCCAGGGAACCGTTAGTAACAAAATGGTAACACTCAACTCTTTCCCCAGTTTCTTCTGGGATCTGTGTAAGGCCTCCTGTCCCTCACCATCCCTCACTACTCACTGTGTGGGGAGAACGGTGGGCCATATGGCTTCGGTCACAGCTACTCAACTCTGTCATTGTAGGACCCAAACAGCCATAAACAATAGAGAAATGTGTTCTGAAGGAAACCAGAATATTTCACCCCAAAAATAGACTTCTTTGGCATATTTTGAGATGATTATTCAGAGAAACTGCAGACAAGAATAGCCCTGAAAAGCTGTCTTTGGTGGGGGAGATTTGCATCTGTAGAGAAAAATCTACATTAGTGAAACAAACAGTCAGGCTTTCTCTGAGCATCCGCTTCTCCAGATCTAGGAAAGATTAGCTCACAGGAAAAAGAGACTGAGATTCTAACACCTTTAAAGGTCTGACAGAAACTTTCTCCACAGTCCACTTCTGTTCTTTCTGAGAGCTGCTACCTATGATGCTTCATCTGCATGACAAGATCACTTTGACAAGTTTTCCTTCCTTCCTTTTCCCATAACCTGCGTGCTACCTCTTCTGGAAGTTCCAAACCCCTTAATCTTTCTGTAGCCTCAGGATGGTGTAAAAATTCCACTCAACTGTGGCTCACTCCTATAATCCCAGCACTTTGGAAGGTCGAGGCAGGTGTATCGCTTGAGCTCAGGAGTTCAAGACCAGCCTGGGTAACACAGCAAAACTCTATCTCTGCAGCAACAACAACAACAACAACAACAACCAAAATTAACCAGGCATGGTGGCACATGCCTGTAGTCCCAGCTACTCTGGAGGCTGAGGTGGGAGGAGGGTCACTGGAGTTTGGGAGGTCGAGGCTGCAGTGAGCCGAGATGGCGCCACTACACTCTAGCTAGGGTAATAGAGTAAGATCTTGTCTCAAAAAAAAGAAAAAATAATCACTCATTCCACTCTTCTTTGAATTTTCATATTTTGTGTGACATCCCTGCATAAATGTGCATGTAATAAATTTGTTATACTTTTCTCTTGTTAACCTGCCTGTTGTTAGCGGGGATTACCCTCTTTCTGCCCCTACGCTTTCAATAACATTTTATTTACAAAAATAGGTGGTAGAACAAATTTGACACCCGGGCTATGGTTTACTCATACTTGCTTTAGAATCTTCTGAGAGATTTAGATTTTCTGATTTGTGGGTAATATTAAAGAGAGTTTAATCCATATATTAGTTAATAAGTACATCTTTTCAAGCTGTCACTTGGTTGACACTGAAGGACCCTTGCGAAAGCCTTAAAGGTGCTTTGTCATACTCTGTGAACTGTTTCAGCCCTGGAGCCTGTCTGTGTGGCCTTCCGTAGTGTTATACTTCATATGATTTTAGAGTGACAGTAATGGGAATGGAACTGCCAGATGGAAGGCTGACTGCATGTCAGAGGCCAGGCCAGATGCATTCTATTCATCCTTACTACTCATTTGCCTAAGGACAAGTGCACCTCCTCATTTTACGGATGGCAAAACTGAGGCTTAAAGAAGGCCGAGGTAACACTTTTCCTAAGTGGTAGAGGCTGCAGTCAATCTTGGTAGTTTAACTCAAAAGATCACTTTCCTACCTACGTTATGCAATCACATTTCTGTGATGCCCTTATCTCCTTTAGAGCTTGCTAAAACCATCCTTTAAAAACGTCTATTGGTGTCAATACAATTTTTTTTTCTTGAAGTGGAGTCTGGCTCTGTTGCCCAGGCTGGAGTGCAGTAGCACAATCTCAGCTCACTGCAACCTCTGCTTCCTGGGTTCAAGCGATTCTCCTGCCTCAGCCTCCCAAGTAGCTGGGATTACAGGCACCTGCCACCACGCCCGGCTGATTTTTGTGTTTTTAGTAGAGTCGGGTTTTTGCCCTGCTGGCCTGGCTGGCCTCAAATTCCTGACCTCAGGTGATCCACTGCCTTGAGCTTCCCAAGAGCTGGGATTACAGGTGTGAGCCACTACGCCTGGCCCAGTGACAAATTATTTAATACAGTATTCCTTTTGTTAAATAACTTTTAATTTTAAGGATTCCCCAAATAGAGAGATATACTTTTTTTTTTCATAATTGGATGTTGCATACAGGGACAGGATAGATTCTTGTGTTCATTTTAGTTCACAACAGAATATATCAGTTGGCTGGAATTGTTAATTCTCCCTTGGGGGAAATCAAGTGCCCAAGGCAGTGATTGATAAATCAATAAATCTTTAGTGGGTCTGGTAAATCAAGTGTCACACATATGCCAACCTTTTCTCCAGAGTATAGATTTTACCCAGGTCAAGTATGTTTCTTCCCTTCCATCATTTTCTCCTTCAAAATTGCAATATATTAAGGTATTTAAACAAATCCTTAAGATTGCAAGTTTTTTTTTTCTTTCTTTCTTTTTCCTTTTCTGAAAGATAGCATAAAGGATCATGTTTTTTCCAGCTATTTCAGGGGAAGAACTCAGTTGTTTGCATATTTGCATTTCAACCTCTAACCTCTCCTGAGGACAAATGGCTGTCTGACGCTGGAGCCCAGAGGCACAGCGCTGGGACTGTGGATTAAGCCTCTGAATGCTGACTAGTTTTCAGCAGCATTCCCAGCGTGTGTGAAGAATGTGTTTGTAGCTGGGAGGCAAACAGAACATCCAAAGCCGAGCGAGAATTTTGAAAAATAGTTGTCTTATGTATAAATGTATTTTTGCTCTTAGTGTTTTCTTCTTGCCTCTTTCATTATTCCAGATTTCTGCTTTCTTTTAAAATAGCTCTGTTGTGTTTGATATTCTCATAATATTCGCTCAAGTTTTGGTCACTTGATGTTTTTCAAAATGTTCTTTTTTTTTCTTTATCATTTCAACACCCAGCCATGGATAAGTGGCTCAGATATTTCTCCCCCCATCCCCATAGAGGAGACCTGGTGACTTCCACACAAGGTGTCTGCATGGCCTTCGCTCTTCACAAATCAGGGCCTGGTTGGAAGCTTTGGCAGGTACTGAGGGCGACAGCTTAGGTTTGTAGCTCTTATAATAGGAACAGCAAGGCTCTGGGCTGTGGATTTATTTCTCTTTACAGTTCAAGTTATCATTGTGCCTGCATTTAGGGCCAAAGAAATGAATTCTCTTAACTGGCTCTTTATTCTTTTAGTGAAGAAACATATATTGTAGAAGTGTGAGTTCTGTTTGGGTAGAAAAACCAAACTAATTTATGAATTGACACATTGACTTAAAGGGTCCCCAGTAGTAATTTGTTAAGAATCTCCTTTTTCCTCATTGTCAGTAGGGAAGGCAAGGCATGACTTAAAGTGAAGTAAAATCTGGTTCCTGTTCTCAGGAGCTCAAGGTACAAATGTAGAATAAAGAGAGTGCCAGCAAACTTACCTATCAGCAAAAGCATCCAGTTTGAGAGACTGTGGACTGGGGAGCATTGAAGGTTGAGCCTTAAAAGACTGGTGGCATTGGCTGGGCACGGTGGCTCACACCTGTAATCCCAGCACTCTGGAAGGCTG
Source organism: Cacajao melanocephalus (assembly GCA_963573385.1). Classification (NCBI taxonomy): domain Eukaryota; kingdom Metazoa; phylum Chordata; class Mammalia; order Primates; family Pitheciidae; genus Cacajao; species Cacajao melanocephalus. Next base: position 21,838 of record CAUYLG010063255.1, read on the forward strand.
AGGTGGGCGGGTCATCTGAGGTCAGGAGTTCGAGACCAGCTTGGCCAACACGGTGAAACCCTGTCTCTACTAAAAATGCAAAAATTAGCCTGTTGTGGTGGCGGGTGCCTGCAATCCCAGCTACTCGGGAGGCTGAGGTAGGAGAACTGCTTGAACCAGGAGGCGGAGGTTGCAGTTAGCCGAGATCGAGCCACTGTACTCCAGCCTGAGTGACAGAACGAGACTCCATCTCAAAAAAAAAAAAAATTGGTGGCATTTTAACAATGTAGCTGTATTTGTCATTGCTGTAAAAGAGTGTGTGTGGGTTTATCTGTGTCTGTCTGTCTTTGCCTGTCCATGTCCTTTGGGGAATAATTTGCTATTCACTTCATCTGGCACAATGTATGGGAGAAATAGGACATGATTTTCTAAAACTAATTTAAATTTAGACTCATAACTCATCAGGTCTTCAGGAGAATGGCAATGTATATATTCCTTTTACATGCAGTAAAATTAGATCCTTGTCTGTAGGGAGATGATTAAATTTATTATAAAGTTAATGTCAAATCCATTGTTAGCTATTTTGTAAGTTGAAATGTGACTGACATAATGAGTTCTGTGTTGTAATTCTTAAAGAGAGTTACAATAATACTGCCCTCGAGGTCAGTGTCTTGCTGTAGTTAAATTCATTACACAGCCTGTACTTTCTAAATTTCTTTATTAATTATTTGCCTGTACTTTTAACCTGGGAATTGATCACCTATTTTAGGCCAAACATCAGGATTAGCAGCAAGTAGGCTTAACTGTTTTGTGGTTTTTTTGAGGGATAACTTTGATTTGCTGTTTCAATGAGCTAAAATATTTCACTAAAAGTGTAAGGAATGGACGGGTGCAGTGACTCACGCCTGTAATCCCAGCAGTTTGGGAGGCTGAGGTGGGTGGTAGTGAGCCCAGGAGTTCAAGACGAGCCTGAGCAACATGATGAAATCCTGTCTTTATAAAAAATACAAAAATTAGCCAGGCATGGTGAAGCACACACCTGTGTAGTCCCAGCTACTCAAGAGGATGAGGTGGGAGAATCACTTGAGCCTGGGAGGTCAAGGCTTTAGTAAGCTGTGATTGTGCCACTGCACTGCAGTCTGGGTGACAGAGTGAGACCCTGTCTCAAAAAAAAAAAAAAAATGTAAGGAATGGATAACATTAAATTGCCGTTCTGTGAATAATTCTGCTTGTTGAGTTTTTTTGTTATGTTGCATATTGTTAGAAGACACAATAAATCACACTGCAAACTATTTTTACTTTTTGTATGATTTTGGGTGAGAAATGAAGTATTACTTTGAATCTAAGCTTTGTGGACATTCTGCTGTGTTTATATCAGAGGGACCAGGGAAATTAATTGAATAAGAGGGAGATTTCAAAAACAGACAAATTAAAATACACTGTTTATGAATGAGATAGATTTAGATTTGAAAGCAGGATCTTCTTCTTCTATTGGCTTAAAAGGGACTCATACTATTTAGTAACATTTCTGAGAAATTATTGAAACCATCTGTATTAGTCCGTTTTCACACTGCTATAAAGAACTACCTGAGATTGGATAATTTATGAAGAAAAGAGTATCAATTGGCTCACAGTTCTGCTGGCTTCATAGGAAACATGACTGGGAGGCCTCAAGAAACTTACAATCATGGTAGAAGGCAAAGGTGAAGCAAGGACCTTCTTCACATAGTGGCAGAAGAGAGAGCTTGAGGGGTGAGTTACCACACACTTTTAAACAACCAGATCTCATGAGAATGCTATCACAAGACAGCATTGGAAGATGGTGCCAAACTGTTAGAAACCACTGCCCTGATCCAGTCACCTCCTGCCAGGCCCAACCCTTGACACGTGGGGATTACAATTTGCCATAAGATTTGGGTAGGGACACAGAGCCAAACAAAATCACCATCTCACAGGGTTGGCAAGAATTTCATGTCTGATTATGGACAGAAATATAGTTATAATGAAGCATCAGTCAGGCTGCACTTTGGCCCACTTCCTTGTAGTTGAAAATTACGTGGTGCTGGATCCTGATCACTGGCACCCCATTGCTCCTATAGATAGGACCTCTGGCATTAGATTCATAAGGCTTTTGTTTAAGAATGGCTTAAGATGTTTTTCAGACCCTAAATTCTAGCAACCAGTTTGAAGACCCCACAAAGAATTGGGATAAGCATGAGAACACAGCTTTTTCCTCTCCCTACCCCAGGACTTCACCCTGCACTTTTCCACCCATCAACGATGTGCACACTTTAGCCTGCTCCAAAACCCTAACCCCAAATTCCTCAGGGAGATGGATTTGAGGTTTCCTCTCATCTCCTCATTATTTGACCTTACCATTAAATCTTTTTCTCTGCTGCAACCTGATATCTCTGTGCTTGCTGGGTACATTGGGTGATGGACCTATTACAGTTACATTATTTGTAACAACAGAATTGTAGCACATCTTTTGAATTCATCATGATGGGTTAGTGCACTAATGAATCACCTGGGAAGTTGTAGAGTGAAGATTCCTATGTCTCACTTACATCTCTTTCTTTGAATTTTTAAAATTTTCTCTTGACTTCTTTTGAATCGATTTTTTTTAAAGAAATGATTTTTATCACCCTCCTCCATTCCCTTATAGTGGTTACCCTAGAATTCTAAATTATTTGAAAATTTATGGAAGTGTAATGTTAATCAAATCCTTTACTATCTACCTGAACAATATATCTACCTTCCAGCACACTAACTTCATTTATTTCCCATTATGACTTACATGCTATTATTATTGTCTGTCTTACTTTATGTATATTTAAATCCCCCCCAGAGGCATTTTTATAATTATGGTAAGTCCCTACTTAACATCTTCAATAGATTCTTGGAAACTTCTATTTTAAGTGAAATGACGTATAATAAAACTAATTTTACCATAGGCTAATTGATATAAAGAGCTAAGTTCCTATGGCATATTTCTGGTCACAAAAATATAGCAAAACTTCTAAATAAAGATAAAAATATTTCTAATATTAAACATGGAAATAAATGTAAGCTATACACACATTTGAGAAGGATGACGTATAATGAAACTACTTTTACTATGGGCTAACTGGTCTAAATAAGAGCTAGGTTCCTATGGCATATTTCTGGTCACAAAAATATAACAAAACTTCTAAATAAAGACCAAAATACTCTTAATATTAAACATGGAAATAAATGTGAGCTATACATACATTTGAGAAAAATTAATAAAAACAAGTAAGATAAGATTTACCCAGTTGTTTCAGTTCAGGGTTTTGGTGGCTGGGGCCTATCCCAGCAGCTCAGGACACAAGATAGGAATGAGCCCCGGACAAAATGCCTTCCTCCTGGGAGGCACACTCACACACACACCCACACTTGTGATCATGCTGTGGGTTTTTCCTGTCCTTCTGCACAGACAAAACCAGTTCACTGAGACCATGGTATTGCAGTAAAGAATGTAACTGACATAAGACCAGCCACAAGGAGAATGGGAGTTATCACTCAAATCAGTCTCCCCAAAGGCTCAGAGATTAGGGATTTTCATGGATAGCTTGGTGGGCAGGGGGCTAAGGAATGGGGAATGTTGATTAGTTGGCGATAAAATCACAGGGGTGTGGAAAACAGTCTTCATGTGCTGAGTCTGCCTCTGGATGTGCGGGCCACAGGACCAGTTGAGTAATGAGTCCTCAGCTGGGTGGAGTCAGCTTGTCGTCTGAAATATGAAAGTCCAAAAAAACTTCTGGAAAGGCCAACCTTAGGTTCTGCAATAGTGACATTATCTATAGGAGTAATTGAGGAAGTCACTCAAATCTTGTGAAATCTTGCACAAATCTTGTGACCTCCAAAACAATGTCTGGCTATTGTTTAAGTATGCTTACATCTTAGCAGAATTTGGGACCCTCCTGTAATCCTAACACTGTGGTCTTTCATTCGTTTTACAAATGCAGTTTAGTTTTGGGAAGAGCTATTATCATCCTTGCTTTAAAGTTAACCTCCTGTGGTTAGCCAGGCTTCTGCCCAGGGATGAGTGAGGACAGCCAGCCTGTGAGGCTGGAGGCAAGATGGAGTCAGCCATGCTAGACTTCTCTTACTGCCATCATCTTTGCAAAGGCAGTTTCACACTCATTCAGACTGGGACATTGTAGACATGCCAATCAACCTAATGTGCCCATCTTCGGAATGCAGGAGGAAACCAGAGACCTGGAGAAAACCCATGCAGATGAGGGGAGAATGTGTAGATTTCACACAGACAGTGACTCTGGCTGGGAAGTGATTATTTTTTCTCATCATTATCATGAAACAACGTGATTTGAGGACTGGCTGTACTTTATGAAGTTGGGGTTCATTTACACTGAGCATCTGCTCACCACTTTCTTTCCTCTTCACCCCTTCCTGCATCTCTGACATTCCATGTGGAGTCATTTTCTTTCTGCCTAAAATATGTATTTAAAATGTGCGTTGGTTCAAGTCTGCTGATCCTGAAATCTTGCCATCTTCGTTTATCTAAAATGTCTTTATTTGAAGTTTATTTTTTATTTTGATTTTTTCATTTTGGCATAATTTCAGAATTATAGAAAAGTTGTAAGATTAATATAAAAAAATCCCCAATATGCTTTACCGCTCAGCTGCTTGAGTAGCTGGGACCACAGGTGTGTGCCACCACACCCAAATAATTAAAAAAAAATTTTTTTTTGGCTAGGCATGGTGGCTCATGCTTGTAATTCCAGCACTTTGGGAGGCTGAAGTGGGAGGATCACTTGAAGTCAGGACTTCAAGACGAACCAAGACAATATGGTGAAACCCTGTCTCTGCTGAAAATACAAAATTAGCCGGGTGTGGTGGCACATGCCTGTAATCCCAGCTACTCGAGAGGCTGAGGCAGGAGAATCACTTGAACCCAGGAGGTGGAAGTTGCAGTGAGCCGAGATTGTGCCACTGCTATCCAGCCTGGGTGACAGAGCAAGACTCTGTCTCAAAAAAAAAAAAGTGGCTGAGTAAGGTGGCTCAGGCCTGTAATCCCAGCACTTTGGGAGGTTGAGGTAGGAGGATCACTTGAGGTCAGGAATTCGAGACCGACCTGGACAACTTGGTTAAACCCTGTCTCTACGAAAAATACAAAAATTAGTTGGGCATGGTGGCACACACCTGTAATCGCAAATATTCGGGGGCTGAGGCAGGAGAATCACTTGAAACTGTGGAGGCTGCAGTGAACTAAAACGGTGCCACTGCACTCCAGACTGGGTGACAAAATAAATAAATAAATAAAATAAAAATTATTATTTTTTTATAGAGATAGGGTCTTGTTATGTTGCCTAGCCTGATCTCAAACTCCTGGGCTCAAGCAATCTTCCTGCCTGAGCCTCCCAAAGTACTGGGATTACAGGCATGAGCCACTGTGCTTGGCTAATACATTCGTTTTATCTTTTCTCTTTCTCTGTCTTGATGGATATATAGTCATGTGTTGCTTAACTTAATTAATGTGAGGTTGGCCATGTGGGAGACTGGAGTTATACTGAAATCAGTCTCCCCAAAGACTTGGAGGTTAGGGTTTTGCAGGGATAGATAGTTTGGTGGGCAGGTGGCTAGGGATACCTTCTCTTAATGAAAGGGATAACTTCTGAGGAATGTGTCATTAGGAGTTTTTGTCATTGTGAGAACATCGTAGAGTGGACTTACACAAACCTAGGTGATAGGTCCATACCTAGGCTCTATGGTACAACCTAGTGCCCCAAGGCTCTAAACCCATACAGCATGGTACTGTACTGAATGCTTAGGCAACTGTAACACAATGGTAAGTATTTATGTATCTAAACATATCTAAACCTAGCAAAGTTACAGTAAAAATGTGGTCTGTCATTGACTGAAACATTGCATATTGTGCATGACTGTGTACACACATGTGCATGCGTGCACATGTACATGTACACACGCCACTGTAACTGTATTCTTTCTAATTATTAAGTATCTTCTGGGGAGTACATAGAGGCTCTGTAAATATTATGTTACTCAAACTTTTCCTTACTCATTTTAGGTTGTTGATCACTCTTGCCTGAATCAACTGTTACTGTTAAGCCCCTCACAGGCCGGGCATGATGGCTCATGTCTGTAATCCCAGCACTTTGGCAAGCTGAGCTGGGCAGATCATGAGTTCAGGAGTTCAAGACCAGCCTGACCAACATGGTGAAACCCTGTCTCTACTAAAAATATAAAAAAAATTAGCCAGGTGTGGTGGCATGTGCCTGTAATCCTAGCTACTCACGAGACTGAGGCAGGAGAATCTCTTGAACCTGGGAAGTGGAGGTTGCAGTGAGCCAAGATCTCACCACTGCACTACAGCCTGGGTGACAGAGGGAGACTCTGTCTAAAAAAAAAAAAAAAAAAAACCCCTCACATGGTGGCTTTCTAATTGCATTATTCTTTCTATGTATATTAAGTGCATTTCTGCTGTTTATTTATTTATATCAATGTATTAGTCAATTCTCACATTGCTATAAAGAAATACCCAAGACTGGGTAACTTATAAAAAGGCAAGAGATTTACTTGTCTCATGGTTCTGCAGGCTGTACAGGAGGCATGATGCTGGCATCTTCTTGGCTTCTGAGGAAGCCTCAGGAAGCTTACAATCATGGTGAAAGATGAAGAGGGAGGAGGCACGTCTTACATGGCAGGAGCAGGAGCAAGAGAGAGAGCGTGAGAGAAGAGGTGCTATATTTTTAAACATCCAGATCTAACAAGAGCTCAATCACTATCACAAGAACAGCACCAAAGGGCTGGTACTAAACCATTCATGAGAAATGCACCTCCTTGATCCAATCACCTCCCACTGGGCTCTACCTCTGGCATTAGAGATTATAGTTCAACATGAGATTTGGGCAGGGAGACAGATAGAATCTTACTTTATGTAAAAGCTTCTCACTTTTTATTATAAATATTATTTATTTTGATGCTCAAATTCTCCCAGATCTGGCCAGTAGCAACTCCACCAGATTGGTTCCTGTGTCCTTTGGAGATGTCCATATCATCTTTGAGGACTTCCTTATGGTCTTTTTTCCTTTTTTGCAGTAATACACACACACACATAACATTTTATATGCCTCTTGTATATATATATGTATCTAAGCATAAATATGTACATATATAGAACATTATATATATACACAAATATATGTGTATGTATATATTATATATAACATTATATATGCTGCTCTACATATATATGTATTTAGGTATGTATACATATATATGTACATATATAAAACATTATATCTCCTGTACAGCCTGAAGAACCATTATGTGTATGTGTGTGTGTGTGTGTGTGTGTGTGTGTGTGTGTGTACATATAGATGCAAAAAAGGAAAGAAGAAAGTAAGGAAGTCTTCAAAGATGATATAGGCATTGCCAAAGGACACAGGAACCAGTTTGGCTAAGTTGCCACTGGCCAGATCTGGGAGAATTTGAGCATCAAAATGAATAATATTAATAATAAAGAATGATGAGCTTTTACATAAAGATTCTATGAATATATACACATACATGTATGATATATATTTATATATAACATAAAATTTGTTACTTTAGCAATTTTTTTGTTTTGAGACAGAGTCTTGCTTTGTCACCCAGGCTGGAGTGCAGTGGTGCGATCTTGGCTCACTGCAATCTCTGCCTCCTGGGTTCAAGCAATTCTCCTGCTTCAGCCTCCCCAGTAGCTGGGCTTACACGCACTCGCCACCACGTCTGGCTAATTTTTGTATTTTTTTAGTAGAGGCGGGTTTTCACCAGGCTGCTCAGGCTGGTATTGAACTCCTGACCTCAGGTGATCCACCCGGCTCCGCCTCCCAAAGTGCTGGGATTACAGGCATGAGACACCATGCCTGGCTACTTTAACAATTTTTAAGTGTATAATTCAGTGGCATAAATTACATTCACAATGTGTGCAACAATCACTACTGTTTCCAAACATCTTTTTCATCTTCAATAGAATCTCTGTACCTATTAAGCAATACTGTCCCATTCTCCCATCCCCACAGCCCCTGTCTTTCTGTGTCTATGAATTTGCCTGTTCTAGATATTCCAAACAAGTGGAGTTATACAATATGTGTCCTTGTATGTCTGCCCTGTTTTATTCTGCATGTTTTCAAGGTTTACCTATGTTGAAAATACATATCAGAACATTACTCTTTTTTATGCCTAAATAATATTCCACTGCATATGTAGACCACATTTTGTTTATCCTTTCATCTGTTCATGTACACTTGGGTTGCTTCTTCAATTTTGGTCCCTGTTTTCTTCTAAGGATTTTATAGTTGTAGCTCACACGAGTAGGTCTCTGCTCCGTTTGGAGTTAATTTTTGTATCAAGTGTAAGGTAAGGGTCTAATTTCATTCTTTGCATGTGAATATCCAGTTTTATCAGCACCATTTGTTAAAAAGATTGTATTTTCCCCATTGAATGGTCTTGGCATCCTTGTTGAAAATCAGTTGATCATATATGATTTATTTCTGGGCTCTCTATTTTGTTCTATTGGTTTGTATGTCTGTCCCAATGCCAGCATTACACTGTTTTGATTCCAGTAGTTTTGAAATTAGAAAGTATGAGGTATCTAAATAGCTGAAAAAGAAAAACTGGCCAGCTGCGGTGGGCTCATGCCTGTAATCCTAGCACTCTGGGAGGCTGAAGGGGGAGGATCGCCTGAGCTCAGGAGTTTGAGCACAGCCTGGGCGACATAGTGAGACCCCATCTCTACAAAGAATACAGAAATTATTAGCTTACTTTAGAAGTGAAAGCTGAATAAAAGAAAAAAGAAAAAGAAATAGAAAGAATACAAAAATTAGCTGGGTGTGGTGGTGCATGCTTGTAGTCCTAGCTACTTGGGAGGCTGAAGTGGGAGGCTGGTTTGAGCCCAGGAGCAGAGGCTGCAGTGAGCTTAGATCACTCCACTGCATTCCAGCTTGGGCAACAGAACCAGACTCTGTCTCAAAAAAAAAAAAAAGTTGAAATGGGAAATCAGCAGTGCAAATAGGGAGGGATTTAAAATAGTGATGTCAGCTGTGTAATCAAAAACAAGCCCTGACTTGTAATGTTCACTGGTTCCGTAGGGGAAATACTCCCACCATGGCCAATTTCAAGCTATTTTAGGTTGAGGCAAAAGTCATCATGGTCTTAGCCATTCCTTTGAATAGCAGAAACTGCAATGACTTTCACACCAACCTAATACCAATGGTTGAACTCACCAAACTTCTTGATATTTAACGACGAGCTGTTGCACATTGATGCCAGCCAGTTCTTTGGCTAAAAGCTTGAGCTCTGATGTCAGAAAGTTTTCTCTGAAAATCTGAGGACTGTTCATAAGACATATAATATTAAACGGTATAATAAATAGTCCAACTTAAAAGCCTACAAAGAGAGTGGACATGAACTTGATTACCATAAGTAAAACTCAGTTGTCAGGTTGACCTGAATCCTTCAGAATTCAGCATTCACTGTGTTCACACAAACTATCTGTTAATATGACAGTTTCCCAAGAGAACCTTTTCTTGTTTTATCTTGGAAATTGAGGCATACTAATTTGTTAGCAATGACAAAGTAATCTTTGAGCACAGATAATTCATAAGACACTTTTGGTATAATTAAGAAAAAGTACATTGAGTCAAGCTTTTGTCATGGGATATTTTTGTTTTATTAAAATTAATTTTGCCAGACTCGAAATTAATTTCATGTGTGTATTTTAAGTGCCTGTCCTTGTCATATTGGAAACTGGAAATTCATGCCTGTTTTGAAACAGTAAAATGAATTTACCTTAGACAATGCAAAAATATTGATTTCACATTTCTTTAAAAATTTTGCTACCAGAAAACTTAAAATTACACATGAGCTCACACTGTATTTCTATTGAACAGCAATGATCTAAGGATGTATTTTAGATAAAAGTAAAATTCCCAGCTGAAAATCTGAAGTATAAGAAGAAAGGAAGAGTAAGAAAAATAATAAATATGTGGGTAAACCCAGACAAACATGCCTGTGTACAGAATAATAAGGGCTTCAAGGTTAATGTAATCCCAACACTTTGGGAGGCCAAGGCAGGTGGATCACTTGAGGTCAGGAGTTCGAGACCAGCCTGGCCAACATGGCGAAACATTGTCTCTACTTAAAATACAAAAATTAGCTGGGCGTGGTGGCACATGCCTGTAATCCCAGCTACTCTGGAGGCTGAGGCAGGAGAATTTCTTGGACCTGGGAGATGGAGGTTGCAGTGAGCTGAGATCACGCCGCTGCATTCCAGCCTGGGCAACAGAGTAA
>CAUYLG010063256.1:0-25000 GCA_963573385.1 Cacajao melanocephalus
CCTGGGCAATAGAACAAGAATCCCGTTCTCTCTCCCTCTTTCTCTTCCTCTTTCTCTCTCTCGTACATTCTTTTTTTTCTTTCTTTCACTCTCACTTTCTTTCCTCTCTTTTTCTTTCTTTCAAAAAATAAAAAAAAAAATAAGATTGACAGAAAATAGCATTTTTGGGTCACATTTATAGGTTCTGAAATAGTAAAGGACCTCTGTAGGTGGAACTACTTTCATCAGGCAAGTACTTCTAAAAGTTATTTAGTATTTTATGGAATTTCTGAGAGGACCGGGTATCAAATGTGGATGCTACATAGTCTAAAATAGGAGCAGTACCTATCACACCCCTAAACTAATTTAATGGAAACCCATTGCTGGTTCTACTAGTTACTTGAGTCCGTAAAGTCAGGAACCAATAGCCAGCACTTTTTCTATGGCTGATGTAGCAAACCCACCAACTCAATGAGGCCATGCTTGCCAGAACTCCTCAGTCACTGCATATTCACATTTGTCTTTCCCGTCTCCTGGAAAGGGAGGAAGGAAGCTGGTCAAATAATGTTGAGGAGGTTAGTCAAATGTTTACACGTCAAGTCAATGGAGTCTGAGAATCATAAATAGGAATTCTATTTAGGGAAGGCTAGATTCATGATACTGGTGAACCATCAGAGTTGGGGAGGGATTTCAAAAGTTTGGGGCTGCCATAAATGACTGATACATTCTAAAAACTATGTGTACATTTTTATCTAATAATGTTTTTCTAATATCTTTGCATTTTTTTATCCTATTAATGCTTGCTTCCCCAAAGGGCCAGGTTGTATCTGCAAAAGAGTTTAATTACATCATTTAAAAGGTAGCTCCTTCTCTTCTCACGGTAGCACACAAAAAGAGAGAAATATGTCGACCTGCTTATTTTCTATGTATGTTTAAACCAGGATATATAAGTTATATTTACAATTTTATGCAAATAGGTTTCTAGTAAAGATGATTCTTCATTTTACAGTTCTTTATCTCAAGAAATTCTTTCAAATGGAGCTCATCATGGCTGTTGTATTTCCTTATTAATTATAAATACAGAGTACTGCAACAGAGGGTACAGGTGTGGTGTTTATGATCAGTTTCGTCACATGTACGTTGGTCATGGTGAAAGTTTAAAATGCCTTGGTCAGTTGCTTAATTTAGTTCTGCTTAAGAAGGTAAAGATTATTTTATTGTGAAATATAGAAAGACTTGAAGAGAAGTTGGTAGTATGGGATGGTTCACTCCAGAATGTGAAGGATATACTCTCAAGAGGAGCAACAAGATTATATTTGCATTTTTTTATTATTGATTGCTCTCACTCCAGCAATGAAGAACAAGTACTCTACAGACTAGTTTAAAAAAAATGGTTAAAACAAAGCTTGTATCTTTCTCCCTGGTCTCTTTAATAGATACCTACAAAGTTGAAAAAATAAAAGGAATTCTATCCCCTCTTTTTCTAAAAGAAAGCTATTTTCAGCTAGCAATCCTGTAGCACACTCAAGAGATAGCACTATGTGGATAACGTAGACATATCGTACCTCTCAAGTAAATGGACACTTACTTTATCCCATGCAGCTATGAAAAGGTAATTGGGGTCCAAAGTGTAAAGTATAATGGAAGATTATTGAGGCATTTTGAAATGGTTGGGCTAGATTTTGCACTACATGTGTCTTAACATTTTTTAGGGCCTGGAATCTTTTGTGTAAGTTTGCTTTTATAATTTAATAAGCCTACAGATAGAAAATTTGGAAGGCATTTGTTCCCTCTCAAGAATCCAAAGATGGTATCTCTCCGATCCCCAGGGAAACTGATACTACTAAAAAAGAACCATTTTAGTATTATTTTGGTTATTTTTAGTTACAGCATTAAAAAACAAAACAAAACAATAAATAAGGCAGTCTGCCTTTGGCATTTCTCTCAAGGGATAGGATCTGAGCTCCCAAAACAGGGAGCTGAAGAACTCTGATGAAAAGGTCAGAACTGCTGCAGCCGTGTATCCAGGAATTCCAGCCCCTTAGTTCACTGATTTGAATTGTACTTTCATAAGATCTAAATCATAAGCATTACTTTAAAACTACTACACAGAAATAGATGAATCCCTTCTTGAAAGGAATCAGAGAATGTATTAATTTGTTACTGCTTTTTGCCTAAATATATTCTAAGCCTAGCATCACTTAAGATACGGAAAAACCATAGCTATTGAGTTTCTTTAAATTTTCTTGTGCCCATTTCTAAGAGTATGTAAATCATTATGCATTGATCATCTACCGTTCGCTTTTATCTCAGTAGAAGAGGAAAGCAGAACTATGTGAAGGCATGCCAGGCAGTGCACGGGGCTTTCTGCATGCATCATCTCTACTTGAATTCCGGTTCTACATAAGCTGAACATAAAAATAATTTGTTTTTCTTTTTATTATATTTGTGATATGTGATTCTTTGTGAAAACTTAAGGAATACAAAAATGACAAAAAGTAAAACTGAGCTTTCTCTGAAACCCAGAACCTTATCTGCACTCTTGACCTGAATGCTCACAGTTCTGATGGGACTTGGATAAATTACTCTCTTTTCTAGTTTCAATCATTTTCTTCACTGTTTTCCTGCCTTAGCCTACAGGTGTTCTTCAATCTTCCAAACACTAGCAACAGTTTTTCTTCTATTAAAAAAAAATCTCTTGTTGATTCTGAATTTCTCCTCCTTTATCCTTAGTACCAAACTTTTGGAGGTTGTTGTCTACAGCCTGTTTTGATTTAATGCTTCTCATTCATGCCTCAATATACAGTAGGCTAGCAATTCTTTTCACACTCAGTAAAAACTGTTCTTATAAAAGTTACAAAAGTTCATCCAACTGCCACGTAGCTCTTATTCCTTCTCTTATTTTGCCCCTTTGTAGACTGTGATACTCTTGACCATTTCATCCTAAGAAAATTTTCCTTTAGATTTTTTTTACACTGCTGTCTTCTAGTTCTCCTTCCCATACTTTCACTGTTGGTTCTCAGAACTGGTGATACGGTTTGGCTGTGTCCCCAGACAAATTTCATCTTTGATTTTAGCTCCCATAATCCCCATACGTAGTGGGAGGGACCCGGTGGGAAGTATTATGAATCATGAGGGTAGAGTTTTCCCATACTTTTCTTGTGGTAGTGAATAAGTCTCCTTAGATCTCATGGTTTTACAGAGGGCAATTCCCCTGCATACACGCTCTTGCCTGCCACCATGTAAGATGTGCCGTTGCTTCTACTTCACCTTCAACCATGATTGTAAGGCCTCTGGAACCATGAGTCCATTAAACCTCCTTTTCTTTATAAATTACCCAGTTGGGTACATCTTTATTAGCAGCTTGAGAAAAGACTAATATACCTGGGTTCTCTTCCTAGTAAGTATCTTAAGTATCTTACATATTGATGTATCCCCTATTCTCCCATTTCTCCTTTGTCTCAGAATCACACTCCAACTGATACCATCTAATGCCATGGCTCTAATCATCAATGTAATTCTCGATGCTGGAAATCTATTCTGAGAAACATATCACTTACTTGGATACTTAAGGAATAACTCATATGCACAATGCCCCCAATATATTATTTTATGAAACCTGTTATTGAGGCTGCCCTTTTTCAGATGCCCATTCCTAAACATGTTTTGTCTTCTTCTTGCTTTGAAAAGAGTCAAATTACCCAGAGCTACAGTTCTTATATAGTTATCAAGATTTTAATATTGAGGCCAAAGACACACATAAAAAAGAGAATGGATTCAAAAGGTGAAAAGAGCCTGTATCTCCAAAGGCATTACTGAATAGCAGGAACACTTCCAACACCTGACAGTATCTGAATTTCATTTGTGGAGACAAAACAAATCTTTATTGTTTCCATAGGAGTCATGGCAGGGCAGAGTAAACAGTTTAGAATTGACTGGTTTGAATAATTTCAGCAAGGCCGAAGATGTTACAATGGTGCCTACTTGCCTGCTACCTAATACTGGGATGATTAAGGTAAGAAACACTGCTGCTTAGAGAGTACAGCCAGATAGAGAAGGGAATGACTTTGAATTGGTTAGTTTTCATGACAAAGGCATGCTCTGGCTTGGTCCTTCACTGTCTCTTAGCTGTCCTTGGGAGAAGTTGTATTTCCCTAGCCAGGAAGACTTTTGAAATGTCAAAACATCACAATATACAGAAAACAAAAAAAATTAACAATAAGAAATGAATTACTCATTGCACGAAGTTAGAAAAGTAAAACTGAAAGTTGGAACCAGTAAAGGAGTGTCAAGAGATGGTAGAAATTTTACAATGACACGTGGAGAGTGATAAAGATGGCTTAGGAAAAATGTTAGCATAGATCTGTAGTTCTGTTAGCAAATTGAAAGCTAAGATACTGATAAAAAAAAAAAAAGCTGACGTTTGTATGCTATAACTCCAGAAGTATAGTAGTATGTCCTATAGTGCTTTGAGTATTTAATTCTGCGTGGTACAACCAGAAAGGAATTGAATGTTTAGAAAGGAAGCTAGCCTGGAAGATGACTCTTCGAGTTACTCAAAGAGAACTGTTTTTAATTTCTTTCAAGTGTAACAATGAAGAGCAGTTTCTGGCTTCTTCCCTTCAGAGAGTAATCGTGGGGGAAAAAATCAGTCCTCTCATTGCTTTACTTAGTCTGGACTTTTGGAGCTCACCTGAGAATCAAAAGTTTGACCCTAGTAGAAGTGGGAGGTGAGACACAATATAAGCAGCCTTCCGGAATAAAAAGATCACAGAAGGCACCAAAGTTGGGTTATTCAGGACCTACAGACTATTTTATACTATCAGTTTTAGGATCAATTTCGAGGAAAGAAGCGACTTTATTTTATAGACTCTGATGTGTCATATATACTTACAAAGTATTCTCTCTTAACCCCACGCATTAAAGTGAGAGCTGTATTATTTGTGTCCAGAGAGCGTGCAAGAAGCACAAAGTTTAGCACCAAAAAATGCATTGCTCTTTGTCCTGCTGAAACATTTTAGGATTGGCTACGATTGGCCTATTGATTTATTGTTTAGGATGAATAAAATAGCGAGAAAGAGATAGGGCAAACAGCCCAGGAGACCAAAGCTTTTGATTTATTGACAAAACAAGTGTAGGCCCCTGGCCACTCTGAAAGCGACACCTTTGGAAACCAGAGTTTGTTTCTATTCTGGATAACCTTGAGGACAAGTGAGTATGTCTATTCTCCAAATCCTAGAGCCTAGTGAGAGCTGTAATCAGACAGATCTGCCATTAATGAACAGTGAAGATTTCTATAGATTTCTATGCTACTTTTATGGCAGTGAGACACAGTTTCTCTAATCAGCTGAGAAACTAATTTCTACCTTAATTCCAGTAAAATGAAAAGGTGCTTTTTCGTGGATAAGTTCCCAATAAAAAAGCTCATATGGTATTGCTAGGGCCTGGGTGTTTGTCCCCTCCAAACCTCATGTTGAAATTTGATCTCGAGGTTGCAGGTGGGGCCTAATGGTGGGTGTTTGGGTCATGGGGGCAGATTCCTCATGCATAGATTAATGCCCTCCCTCACGGATAAATGACTTCTCATTCTCTTAGCTCCCTGAGAGCTGGTTGTTAAAAAGAGCTGGTACATCATCTCTCTCTGGCTTCCTCCCTTGCCATGTCTCTGTACACTGTAGCCCCCATTTGCCTTCTGCCATGACTGGAAGCAGCCCAATGTTTAATTGATTTACGACTCGGACAATAGAAGGTTTATGACTGTGCATTTCTTACCCGATGCCCGATATTTAACTTTCCAGTTGTCAGAGTCATGAACCAATTAAACCTTTTTTCTTTTTGAATTAACCAGCTTCAGGTATTCTTTTATAGCAGCAGAAAATAGATTAAAACAGGTAGGTATATCATAATAGCTTCCAAAAGAGTGTAATTTATATTCTTTAAATATTTGAAACTAAGGATTTAATTATAATAAGCATGATTTGTGAACCTTTGTAATGAACTTAATCCCTTTAGGCAAATGACAAGTAATCATCACTAATATTCTCCCTGGAGTTTTCCTGTAACTATATTTGCTCTTTCCAAATTTGATGCCCTAAAGATAAAATGACGTAATAGTGAAGGACACATGCTCTGCTTTGAGGCTGCCTGGGTTTTAATCTTGGTAAATATGATATTTACTAGCTGTGTAACCCCAATCAAGTATGCAAGTTCTCTGTACCTCAGTTTTCTCATCTATAAAGTGTGACTAATAATATTATCCCTTCTTAGGGCTACTGAAAAAGTTAGATAAGCTAACATAGGCAAAATGCTTAATAAGTATTTTTTCTACATTTGAAATATCAAAATTCGTGTCTAAATTATTGCTACCATTTTAAAAATTAGTTTATATTTTATAATGTTTTAAAAAGTATATAGGAGCCTAGTCTATTTTTAGATGTTCTGTTTTTGAAATAATTATTTTGTATGATATTGTGTTGCTGTCCATTTTGATTTAAATAGTTTTTGTCTTATACACGTAAAATCAATCTTCCACAGACTAGACAGTCTGTTCATTCTAGCCTTCCAAGCTCACCCTGTGCTGCTATAATTGGTATTCTGAAATAGCCTTGAGTATGTGGACTTATATATTACCACACATTAATAAAAATAGCCTTGTATTTCTATGGAAGAGAGAGAAAAATATCCAGGCTAATCTTTAATATGGTGAATTTCTACTTTGTCACCTATGTGTGGTATTTTGGTTATTTAGAATTTTTTTTTTTCTGTTAAACTGGGCATGATAGATTGTGTGTGTGCATCTACATGCCTGAGAGAGAGACAGACAGAGACAGAGAAAGAGAGAGACTCAAATTTCTCAGGACACTGTAGGTATTGTCTTCTGCACCAAGATACATCAAAACAATCAGGTCCATTAAACCAACATGGATACTCACTCATAACTCTTATTCATTTGATGATATTGTATGGAAACATGTTTACTCGATTAGGCTTTTACTTTGCATTGAAATTGAAGCAACATAACATCGGTTTCCTTAGTATCACGTTTGACTTGTCTGTGAAATTACTTTTTCATAAACTCCCTTAGATGTTTTGAAAATATCTATAAGGTTATAATTCTTTCAGTAACAATTTCCTGAGTGTACAATATATCTTTATATTTGTATACCAAAATTTTGTGAACAGTATGGCTGATTTACATTTCCTTGAAAATCCTGAGTACCAGGAAATATTACTTTAAGCTTTCTCAATGATTTTGGGAATAGCAGACCTTCAGTTGTTATATATATATACATTCCAGGAAAGGAAGCAAAAGGGCACGTGTTTCTCAGAAGCATGTTCATTTTGACAGATTTTATTTTCCAGAGATGATTGTAACAGTATCTCCTATCCCCATACTCTTCTGAAATGTTTCCTTGACTTTCACCCACCAAAAAGTAAAGATGAACTTTCCATCCCATTGACTCTAGTAAGCCCTGTGATTTCTTTGACCCACAGAGTATGGCGGAAGTCACGGCCAACTTATCTATCCGACAAAGCAAGCACAGTGCCTAGGGCCTGTGGTCCTGTTAGGGGCCCATGAAAATATTTTCATTATTTAAATCAGAAAAAAATGAATTTTTTGTTTTAAGAAAATGTTTGAATATGTACTTATATTTTCACCTGTATATCAACACTGTCATAACATACAATTATGAATTTAAATTGTCTGTGTATTTATTTGTTTAATATGTCTTAGGAAAATGTTCACGTTTACTTAAGTACCAAAAGATATTAAGAAACAGTGTATTACTTGAATTATGGAAGGTCCCAGAAAATTCATTTCTTTTTCAAAAGGTTAGCTAAAATTTTGAAATGATTAAGTATTTAAGTATTTTTGACCTGAAACACCACCAATCTGTTTTCCTGTTTTCTGCCTGGTCTGGCAACTCTCAAGTTCAACTTGGAGGAAACAATAGGCTTTGTCTAAGTACCCACTGTGTTGTTTCAAATATCTGTTCTTCAGGGAGAAACTCAACTGCTTTTTATCATATTCTAATGGGCAGCAGCCCTCGCGATATTGGTAGTGTATTTAGGAGGGAAAGATAAAGATTTAGATAAGATAGTAGAAGGTAATTTTATGTTCATTTTTATAGTGAAGTTAGAAAATAAGCCAAAGTGTAAGCAACATAATTACAGATGTACTTACCTTAATTGAGGTCTCCACGAAAACAAAAGTGACCATCCTATTTTCAAAATTGCTGTTAGTGTTGTGAAAATTGGTCAATATAATGAGCCTGTATTTTAAAACTCAAGAGAAATAGGGCAACATGGACAAAGCTATACATTTAAAGCACTAGGTTTCTTGTTCTTTTAGAATTATAGAAATAATACATGCCTCTTGCCCACTCCAGGACTCACCTACGCACACATGCACGCACACACACAACTAGTGATAAAGACCCACTTCCGAAAGGTCAGAATAGGAAAGATGTGGACTCCCTTAACGACTGAAGTAAATTGGAGGGGAAGATTGGTCAGTACAGAGTGGTGAAGAGGCACTCATGTAGAAATGAACTATCATCTAGTTTTACAGAAAAATAAAACACGTTTCTTTTCCACATTAAAACTGAAGATAATATAGAACATACGCCTTCTCACTCTACTTGAAAATGATACCAACTCAGTTAAAGGAAAGACTGAGCTATGAATTTTTCATTATCTTTGAAAGTAGTTGTACATTTTTGTGGCAGATGAATTTTGTTACAGTATCTCCAGTCTCTGGTATAGCAAATCCCTCACACAATAAATCTTTTATGACTGAAGAAGACTGTATGTTTTTTGCTTAAAACAACTTTTTCCCATGATAGGTTCTTCAAAAAGTATAACAACTTTGGAAACCTTCTGTTGTGGAATCAGTTTTCAGTGTTTGGCACAATGAGACCAGTTCTTTAATTCACAAGAGGTAATGTGGGCATTCACACTCCATGCAAGAGCTGGCATTCTTTAGGGGAGGAAGCTACTTCCTGTGTTGTCTGAGAGCAGAAGTGCTCTAGCCAAGTCACTTCTCCCCTACATTTTCCAGCCAGTATTCTCAAGGCTGGGGGCAGATTGTCTTAGGTCGTCACCCTTGTGGATCTTCATTGCTGTTGCTGTAGAAGATTTTTAGCTATAGGAGAGCAGTCTTCTACTTCAGTCTGATAAAAGCAGAAGTAAAGGAATTGGGAAAACTTTCCTTCTTTGAGCCAAAGCATTCTGTAGATGAAGTACCAGGCTAACAGCAAAGCAATTTGAGGCTCCCTTTTTGATAAAATCAAAGGGAACCAAGACACAAATATCAGAGGAGCTAAAGCAGTGCTGGTGGGAGAAACCAGGTCTTTACAATTTCAATTGGTTATCATTTTCACAAGACTTTGAATCACAATGTCATAACCTTGGTGCTATTGACATTTTGTGCAAGATAATTATTTGCCATAGGGACTGTTCCGTGGATTGTAGAATGTTTAGAAGCATCTCTGGCTTATACTTGAGCACCCCTCACCCAATTGTGACAACCAAAATGTCTTCAGGCAATTGCCAAATCCCCCTGAGGACAGCATCTCCCCACAGCTTATTTTAATTTATACATGAAGTCTGGCATATTAATGTTTACTGAGTGCATAAATTAACAAGTGTAGGTGATTAAATTGTCCATTCCCATTGCCTGGTATACAGGTGATTACTCAGCAAATAATAATTCTCCTTTCCAGGTGTAGTATCTTGTAACTAAATTTGCTTATAAAATGTAAGTTCCAATGCTTGCCTAGGGAGAGTACTTCATCTAAAATAGTATTTCCAAATGAAAAAAACATAACTAAGTTCCAGTTGAAACATGCTATTCAATATAAAATTTGCCCCTGCTCCCTACTAATAACTCACTAAAACAGTAATGAAATTATTATTTTTTTTAAATACATTTTTGGGCCGGGCCTGGTGATTGTGCCTGTAATCGCAGCACGTTGGGAGGCCAAGGCAGGCGGATCACCTGAGGTCAGGGGTTCAAGACCAGCCTGGCCAACATGGTGAAATCCTGTCTCTACTAAAAATACAAACTTAGCTGGGCATGGTGGTGTGTGCCCGTAATTCCAGCTCCACTGGAAGCCGAGGCAGGATAATCGCTTGAACCCAGGAGGCGGAGGTTGCAGTGAGCTGAGATCACACCATTGCACACTCCAGCCAGGAGCAAAAGTAGCGCTCAAGAAGAGCAAAACTCTGTCT
This sequence comes from Cacajao melanocephalus, assembly GCA_963573385.1. Classification (NCBI taxonomy): domain Eukaryota; kingdom Metazoa; phylum Chordata; class Mammalia; order Primates; family Pitheciidae; genus Cacajao; species Cacajao melanocephalus. Next base: position 10,213 of record CAUYLG010063256.1, read on the forward strand.
AAAAAAAAAAAAGAGGGAGAGAGAAGAAAAAAATAAAAACATTTTCAGAAATGGGAAAGGAGATGATAACATTTTGGGAACTAGAAACCAAAATAATGTATGGTAAATATTTTGGCTCATCTGAAATTCTAAATTCTAAGCTGGCAATTATAAAAGCTGTGAAGCACCATGATTTGCACACATGCACATAAAATCTTATGAATCCATGGCACTTGATCCACTAAAAGTCAGGAGAAGATAGTGATAATAATGAAAACATTGGTCAATAATCTGTTTAAAAAGTCTTTAGACTTCAGATCTTCCCTCCAAGCAGTGGGACAACTTTCTTTCTGTGATCCTGTGGAAGCCTCAAGATGTGTCCTCTAGGAAGGGTAAAGCACAAAGATTCTGTACTTAGTGAGTACAAGAGGCAACCACACCAAGGAGTGTTGAAGGCTGTTTATGGAACATGGGGAGATTAAGTGAAAAACTGTCCACACAAAGAATGTTGAAATCCTAGCCGTTTCACCTACGTAACTCTGAGCTTATATCTTCTTAATGGGAACACAAGAGGCAATGTGGTGTTCCAGATGCTGGAGCCAGTCTGCTGAGTTGTGTGCTAGTAGTTAGCTGTATGACCTTGGACAAGTTACTCAATTTTTCTTTATCTCAGTATCCTCATTTATAACACTGGGATATAGCACCTTTCTCATAAATTTGTTGGGATTAAATAAAATATTACCTTATAAGTACTTGGAAATCTGGCATGTAATAAACACCAGGTAATCGTTTATTTTTATTATTATGCCCTGGGATCAGCTTAGCCCAAGAGAAAGGACCTGATGTGTATAGTCATGTGTTTCTACCATAAAAGTTCAGTCACCTTTTGAAAGATCCACAATTGACAAACTTCATGGGCTACTCCTGGTTTTCAGTTAACTTTTCAATTCCTATCCATAAATATCAGTAGTGAGCCAAGAAACACCAAACATTGAGAAAGGTCTTTAATGTTGAGGAAAGACATCAAAGCAAACAAAATAATAATATGCAATTTGAAAGAAATGCAGATACTGCATTTATAAGAAGACCTGGAAAATTGTTAATATTCTCAGAGAGATGAGAGAAAGTATATCCATGAAGCAACAACGGGTTGCTATGCTGCCATTAAAGAGTATTAACAAGAGCTGTAGGGAATAGAAATACGATTTTAAAATATAAAAACTCAACAGAAAGTATAAGAAGTAAGTTTTGGGTCTCCCAGAAACTATCTATTGGTTAAAAGCAAAGAAGAGAAAGAAAATTAGAGAATCAGACCAGAAGTATTCACATCTAAATAAACTGTGGTATCACATAACATTTTAACATGCCTAGCCTATGGCAACTGATATCAATACTTAATATATAAGGTAGAATAAAGATATTTTTAGTTATAAAAGATCTTTAAAAATTACCTTCCACGACTGTTTTTCAGGGAGCTATTTGGCTAAAGTAGGATAGTATCCAAGAAAGAAAAATCCCAGCATCCAATACCAGAGAGAGGAAAGTGAGTTCCAAGTTGTCGATGAAAGAAAGTCTAAGTTCACAGTTTTATGTCATAACTACAGAGCAATCAACTCATATTGGTCAATGCATTTGAAGGCTAGTATGGTTCAAAGAAGGTTCATTGTATCACAGATTGACTTGGTGGAATATATCAGAAACACCTGGCATCTTTAAAACTGAAAATAAATTAACCATTTTCTCCATTCACATATTTGAAAGACAGTGAAATTATCACAATAGAATTCATCTGCTAAAAATCTATAGTACTGCTTTCAAAAGTAATGAAAAATTCATGCCGGCTGTCTATTTTTTCAACTATTCTGTGGTTTTTTTTTCCCCCTAGAATGGTGGCTTAGCATTTTATTTTGATCCCTAAGTTTTCTCATCATCAGTTCACAGTAGTTATTTGTGATTCCCTGGGCAGTGTTCTGTATCTACACAGTCACATCTTTGTAAAAAGATCATTCTATTCTCTTTTCATTAATAAATCCTTTTTTCTTTCTGCCCTTGGGAAGCAAGCACTGAGAGAGAGTTAAGAAAACGTTCCCAGGCCTAAAATCGACTGCCTTGGGATTAAGACCACAACCCATGAGACAGAGATAGTTAATCTATTAAAAAAAGTGCAGCTCACAGCACAATAGGTGTTATATAAAGAGTAGAAGGATGGGAATTTCTTTGTTAATTGTAGATAGACAACTTATAATTGTACAGGGTACAAAATAATGTCAACATTTATGAATAAAATATGGAATAATTAATTAATACTAGTTAACGTAACCACTTCAAATACTTAACTATTTTTGTGGTGAGAACGTTTGAAATTTACTCTGTTCAATTTTGAAGTATATAATACTCTATTCTTAACTATATTCACCACATTGTGCAATGTAACTCAGAGCAAGAAAACACATATTTCTCCTGTCTATTTTGTACCTTTGGACCATCACTTCCCTGTTCTCTCTATCCCCAACCTCTGTTACCACCACTCTGTTCTTTGCTTCTAGAACTTCAGTGGATTTAGATTTTACGTGTAAGTTAGAACAGGCAGTATTTGACAAACTGCACCTGACTTACTTTACTTAGTGTAATGTTCTTCAATTCCAGAGGGCTGGAAATTTCTAAGAATACAACCTCTGATCTCCCTCTACACAGAGCTGTATCTTTTTTAGTATCTCTTCACTTGCCTTCAAATATTCAAGCGTGCTCAAGTCTACTATATTGCCACAAGTAATCTTTGAAATTCTTCCAAAGTCCTCTTGGCTGTAACAGACATAACTGGGAATGTGGTACCACATGAAGAGGAATCGACTAGGGATTAAATACTTGTCTTTTAGTTCCACTTCAGCCAAGTTGTTCTAGGACTCTGGACAAAGCATTAAAACTTCTTGTACTGCTTTATTTAACAAATAGATAATAAAGACAACCCAATTTGACTACTTTTATGGTTGCAAATGAGGTTAAAAATAGCATGTGTATGTATAAGTGTGTGCATAGGTGTTTCATATAATATAATTGGTTATACATATGAGATATTATACTCCTGTAACTTAATCCACATTTTAGGCCTCGGAAAAGACTGATTCTGAATAATTATCATTTTGATGGCGCAAGGAATTGAGTTTAAATCTTAGGTCTTTTGATTTGTTTTTGCCAGTATTTAAAAGGTCGTGGTGTGACTTTAGATTGTATAGATATGAAGAAAATTCGGGCAAGGACCATAACCTGAAGGCTCAACTCAGAATTTATTAGATATTTTGAGGTTGTAATTATTTGCTTTTAAATTTAACTGAAAAGAAGGTAAATAATTGTCTTGGCAAAGCTAAAATCTCATGTCTGAATCTCTCATTTTCTAACTTTGAGGCAACTGAATGGATTGTCTAACTGAGGTAAAAAATGTTGATCTCATTGTCAAGGGTACGTAGTGCCAAGCTAAGTTATTGTAGGTTGAGAATAAGGGAGACATTGCCTCAATTTATGATATTATTGCCTAACATATGAAGATAAAGGAAAAACGGTAATGAAGAACAAGGAATTGGCTCAAAGGCCGTACACTCCAATTAAAGTAGATGTGGATTATGATATGCTACAGTTTTAAAAAGTAAGTTATCTTGTTCCTTGAGCACCAAGAGTCCGTAGCTCCTTACGCTCTCACACTGTGATGAGAAGTTTCCCTCTCTGCTTCCACTACTTCTATTTTTGCTATGAACAAGTAAACCCTCCTCATGGTTCATGCTCTCACTCTCAACCACTGAACTCCACACTCCTTTCTCAGCCTCTGTCTTTGCTTTCTTAAAGCTTCGACCTGTTTATGCCTAGTACCTTCTTTTTTTTTTTCCTTTTCCTTCCCTCCCTCCCTTCCTCCCTCCCTGCCTCCGTCCTTTCCTTCCTTCCTCCCTTCCTTTCCTTCCTTTTCCTTCCCATTCTTTCCCTTCCTTCCTTCCTTCTATGAACGTCACGTAGTGGGTACTTCAGCTTCCATGTCACCATTTTGTGATCATTTCTTTGTGAGTCATGTCAAGTTCTTTACAAGGTTGGATTGATGGGTCTGCTGGTATCTAATATAGAGAAACTTCCCATGGAAACAGTTCCAATGTGAGATTTCCCATAGGCCTTTGGCAAAATTAATGATTACTGCCATTGGCTAAGGTATCTATATTTTGTCTAATTAAAACCTGAACATCATGGTAAAATTGTGTTTTTAAAAAATTTTCAGAATGTAATTGTGGCATGAAAATTATTAAAAGAATTATTCTTTATATAATATATAAATGAAGAGCCTATACATGTTTTTATCATTGATCATAGTTATCTAGTAAACTCTAGCACAAAGCATGTTCCAGTTATATAATAAAAAACATAACTACTTTTTGGCAGTTTTAATAAAAATACTGTTTCATCAAATAATAAAAGTACCGTCTTATCAGTACTCATACTGCACATTTAACTTTAAAATATGTTCTGAAATTTATGTCATTTACCTTCTACAGTAATTTCGGTATTATTTTTCTCATTTTTCAGATGAAGCATTTGAAGCCCCAGAACATTCTATTATTTTCTTTTGAAACTATCCAACTTTAGGATGTAGGTTTATTATCTAACTTCTTACTTTTCCAATCAGGCCAAAGTACCTTTTATATTCAGTGTTATCTATATGTCAAATGAAATCATGTTTTAAGGTAAGCCAATTTTTCTATATGAATTATAAAGAAGAATAAGTAATAGAATCAAAGCGACTGAAGATGAAGTAAAACATTTTCATCTCCAAAATCTTTTGAAAAACCTGATTTAATGAGAAATATTGCTTATTTTCTGTCAAGTGAACTTTCTGATGTGGTTCAAAGTATGACAGTATACACAAAAAATCATATGTAAGATTTTATTGCAGGCAGAGATTATTAATTCTTTGGGGTCTATTTTAATCATTCCCTTTTTGAAGTGTAGTGACAGTGAATATATTACTCTAAAGTCTCTGCTTTGCATAAAGTTGTAGTGTGAAGTTAAATTTTAAAAATGGCAAAAAATCACAAGTCATGAATGAGAAGGGGCTATTTCTTTCACAGGCAGAATTACAGTTTCAAATGGTTATATTAATTCAACCACAGAATAGATGGGATTAATTTTTTATTTCATATTGAGATGTTGCCACAAGCAAAATAATAAATTTTTTACCCTGCAGAAGCAGCTTGTTAGCTAAACTTTCACCATAGGGCTTGTGTAATTACCCTTCAGATTACTGCTCAGATGCACTAATGAGAAAAGTGAGAGTTTTCTTCTAACTGGCTGCTTTCAGAGCTGCCACAAGAAACAGTAGATATGGTCCTGTTATAAAAATGTTAACAAAGATGGAAGTTTTTGTTTGCTTTTGATTTTTTCCGGGGACCTCCACACCTTGAATTTGGAATGATCTTCAGTCATGTGTGAGAAGAACATTCCATTCACATGCCAACCATAATCAGCACCCATTGCACATCCTGGTGTCTCTGCTGAAATGATTGAATCCTGTAGTAACCGCAATTGATGATACTATCTGCTGGAAGAGTGCAGTGTAGACAGTTACTGGTTATCGTGAGTAAGAAGATCTCTTTCAGATCATTTCACACCAAATGTCCTCAGAGGACCTTCTCTTCCACTCATTTTAGGCCTCTGCTGGTGATTTAACCTTTTAGACCAATTTATAATTTGACTTTTCCTTTCCCCAGCTCTGATTCCTTCATGAAATGAATGGAAAGTACTCTGTGTAACTGAAGACAAACTTTTAATCAACTGGATTTGAAGGGTGAGGGCTGAGTCTATGCCATGCCATGACTGGACAGTAAATCACATACCAGAAGCTGCTAAGCTTCACACGGTGCTCTCCACCAAAATGGCTTGAGAGATCCACCACTGCGAGCACACTCCCTTCAGCTTGCTGTTCCTTTATTGGAAATTGTTTTATTTCCACCATATTACCACCTAGGTAGGGTAATTCCTTGCCCAAACTGTGAAGTCTGTTAAGTCCATCTGTGACATAAAAATCAGTGACACTGTTTTACTGTCATTGTTCTCTCAATGTCCCATCAGGATACCTAAAAATTTCCTGTCTGCCTCTTGCCTATACTGCTTTCAAGAAGGATTTATTAGTGATCACTTAAGCAATTGTTAGAATGAATTTCTGTTAACTTTCTCAGGGGCATTTTAATTTGAAGGATTATTTTAACTGTGTCCCAAAAGGTTTGCCTCTGTAAAGGGAATCAAGGAATCTTGAGCATTAGTGAGCAGGGAGGAAGGGATTAGGAGGAAGGTGAAGAAAGAGAGCGAAGGTGCCAGGTACGGTGGCTCACACCGGTAATCCCAACACATTGGGAGGCCAAGGTGGGCAGATCACCTGAGGTCAGGAGTTAGAAACCAGCTGACCAAAATGGTGATACCCTGTCTCTGCTAAAAATACAAAAATCAGCTGGGCATGGTGGCACATGCCTGTAGTCCCAGCTACTTGAGAAGCTGAGGCAGGAGAATTGCTTCAGCCCAGGAGTTGGAGGTTACAGTAAGCCCAGATGGTGCCACTAAACTCCAGCCTGGGGGACAGAAAGAGACAGGGGGAAAAAAAAGAAAAGAAAAGAAAAAGAAAAGAAAAAAATAAACACAACAGACCTGTAATCCTAGCACTTTGGGAGGCCAAGGTGGGCAGATCAGGAGATCGAGACGATCCCGGCTAACACAGTGAAACCCCGTCTCTACTAAAAATACAAAAAATTAGCCAGGCATGGTGGCACGTGCCTGTAGTCCCAGCTACTCAGGAGGCTGAGGCAGGAGAATCCCTTGAACCCAGCAGGTAGAGGTTGCAGTGAGCCGAGTTCATGCCACTGCATTCCAGCCTTAGCGAAAAAGGATACTCTGTTAAAAAAAAAAAAAAAAAAAAGGAAAAAGAAAAAGAGGAGAAAGAGAATATATGTGATAGCACACCCTTCAGGTCTTACAGACTTCCTAGCTGTTTATGTGACTGCTTATTCCATCCACTATAGGCCTTATTATTCCACTATGAGCCCGCTGGGACTCATACCACATACTCTTACCATAGAGGCTCTGCTCAGTGTAAAGCCATATTATAAGACAAAGAAAAATGGTCCATGTGGACAAGATACCTAAAACTCTAATTTTATCAGGACTTCATTCTGAGGAAAGTGGATCCACCAAAGAATATAAAAATACATCTAGTCATTATGAAGTTCACAAAGTTAACAAGGGGTTATCTGCTTTCCTCTTAAAAAAAATCATGATTTACCAGAAGAATTGCATTTGAAAATTCTACTCTTCCACTTATCTCCCCCTCACCTTTTTCTGTGCCTCTACTTCTGTCTATCCCTCTGCCACTCCATTCTCCTCCATTCCCTCTTGTTGTCTTTACTGAGCATAATATTTTTATAAGCCTCTTTTGACTTTATATATTTGTGTGGATTGATGATAATGTGAGAAATGGTGCAGTAAATATCCAGATTAATCAGAATATAGTCACCTAGGGCAGCATTTTTCATTTTATGCAACAACTAGAAAACAGGTGGCCTTTTTAAATGCCTATAGTTGATTAATGAAATGCAAGCTTGATTGTGAAGTGCTTGGAGGGTCCACCAGAGGATCTCCCTGCAACTTCTCAGGGAGAGCAAGAAAAGCTTTTTGTGTCACACTAAAGTGATTAATTTTTAAGTAGGGACTAACTCTCCTGTCTCTCTAGATTTATGCAGCCTAGGAGAGTCTATTCTCCTGATGTAATAATGACATTACCTTACATTTACGTAGTCCTTTATGCTTTTTGAAGTACTCGAAGATGTACCATTTCACCTTATCTTGATAGCCACCCTCAAAGGCTAGTGAGGAGGCTTCATTCTCTTTCCTTCATGAATGAGACAACAGAAGGAAAAGGAATTGACTGTTATCTCATAGCTTGTCTTCATTAGAACTAGGATTAGAACTTGTATCATTCCTATCAGCGTATTTGTCTGTCTACTATTTGATTAGATGGAGCCATCTAAACTGAAGAAACAATATTGCCATTCGCTATAAATAAAATGTGTACATCATTTAAACAAAAACAATTGGTCTGGATTCTATGTAATATTTATAATTACACCCTTTGTAATTTACTCATCACTATTGAGAAGTAAAAAGTTGGTTTTAAATAGAAATTTTGCTTTGTAAATAAGATCAGAAAAATATAATTTCCAACAAGTGTAGTGGACTTAAGTTATTTGAAGAATGGAACCCCCATGACACAGGATAATCCATAAACTATAGAACCCTTGAAGTCAACCTAGAAAACACCATTCTGGACATAGACTGCCGCAAAGGTTTCATATCATAGGTGCCAAAAGCAATTGCAACAAAAACATTGACAAATGGGATCCAATTAAACTAAAAAGTTTCTGCACAGGCAAATAAACTATCATCAGAGTGCACAGGCAGCCTACAGAATAGCTGAAAATTTTTGCAATCTGCTGCATTCTTATCACCAAAGCAAGTCCCCACCCCCAATCAGATTCATGGAGTGAGAAACAGACTCCATGTCTTTTTGGGAAGATAGATCACCATGCAAAGGGAAGGAAGAAAGATTATGGCCAGTTTTGCTATTTATCTCATTACCTATGTGGTTATTTTTGGTTTTCAGCAAATTATTATTCGATTTGGTAATTGGCATTGCTACTTCAGATCCCTTCAAATATTTAGCTCGTACACTATACTGAAAATACATGTGCCTATATACAAATTTTAATTAAATTGAAGACTGTTGAAACTTCTGGTGGCCCAAACAATTGATTTTTACTTTAGAGTGATTTTAGAATTTTACACTGCAATTTAGAATAAAAGTGTTAATTTTAAATAACAAAAGCTCAAGCAACATACTGACTCAATGAATCTCACTATGTAGAGATATTCATCAAAATAATTCATAATTCCAGGCCAAATGGATCCCAAAAATATTTCTCAGGAGGACCACTTTTTATAAATTATTAGAAATTGTTAGATAATTCTAGTAAATCCTGTCAGCTCATCTCCTTTATTCCCTTGAAACACCCTCTTAACTAGAATTTTGGAGGTGTTTGCATACAGACAGACAGAGAGAGAGAGAGACAAAGTATGCATCCATATTTATCTTTGTGTACGTTGAATTAAGCAGGGCACAAGGCAGACATCTTTAGCATTTTATTTTTCTTCTTAAAACTTATAATTTTCAAACTTTCACTTCTGTTTCCTGTGTAAAGTATGAAAAATTTCAAAATACAAAAATTTGAAGGTTGACAGTATTAAAATGGAACCATTTAAGTTAAAAAAAATAAGTCTTCAAAATATGGAAGCATCCAATTTGAAACATGGATGTTGTTTCATGATTTAAAAACTTGATATTTTTAGCTAGGCATAGTGGCACATGCCTGTAGTCCCAGCTACCTGGGAGGCTGATACAGGACGACCGCTTGAGCCTAGGAGTTCAAAGCTACAGTGAGCCATGATTGTGCCACTGCATTCCAGCCTGGACAACAAAGCAAAACCCCAAACCCTGACTCTGAAACAAAAGATAACAAAACAAAAACAATAAACAAACACCATTGATATTTTTAAAAATTATATTTTAGTTTTTTTATGTTTCCAAAACAATAAATGGGAAAGAAACAGTAGCTGCTTTGAATCCAAATACATGAATTTTAAAGGATTGTCATAAAATTATCTAACCCACAGTTATAGAAACACAGTTATGCAAAGTTTCAATACATGCACATTAAACAGTAGTTTGACTTAATAGAAACTTTTAATATCAACTTTTGTGACAAAATACAATTTATTATGTGCAGCCAAAGATAGCTCATCCACCTGATTATCCGTGTCATGGGGATTCCTTGAAATAACTTAAATCAACTGCATCTTTAAATTTTTACTGATACTAGCCTACTATCAGTCATTACTGACTCAACGAATCCATTTTCGATACTTTATTGTTTCATTATTTTTTAATTTTTGATACGTAATATTTGTAGATGTAATGGGATATATGTGAAATTTGTTATATGCATACAGTATGTAATTGTCAATTCAGGTTAATTATTAATCATCCAAGTATTTATCATTTTTATGTGTTGAGTATATTTGAAGTCCTCACTTCTGCCTATTTTGAAAAACGCAATAATACGTTGTTGTTAATTGTAGTCACCCAATTCTTCTATCAAACATTAGAATTTATTTCTTCTATCTAATTCAATGTTTGTGCCAGTTAAGCAACCTCTCTTCATTACTCCATCCTGCCACCTGTACACCCTTCCCAGTCTCTGGTATTATTCATTCCACCTCTATCTCCATGTGAGCAACTCTTTAGTTCCCACATATGAGTAAGAACATGTGATATTTGTTTTTCTGTGCTTAGCTTATTTTACTTAACATAATGACTCCAGTTCCATCCATTTTGCTACCAAACAAACAAACAAACAAAAAAACACCAAAAACATGATCTCATTGTTGTTTTTGAATGAATAGTATTCCATTGTTTATATATACCATAATTTTTTTTCTCTCTCTCTTCTTAAAATTTTATTTCTGTAGCTCTCAGGGTACAAGTGGTTTTTGGTTACATGGATGAACTGCATAGAGGTAAAGTCTGGAATTTTAGTGCACTAGTCACCTGAGTAGTGTACAGTGTGCCCAACAGGTAGTTTTCATCCCTGACCCTCCTCTCAGCCTCCCCCATTCTGAAACTCCAGTGTCCATTATACCACTCTGTATGCCATTGCATACCTATAGCTTAGCTCCCAGTTAAGTGAGGTCATGTGGCATTTGGGTTTTGATTATTGAGTTATTTTGCTTAGAATAACTGCCTTCAGTTTCATCCAAGTTGGTGCAAAACACATTATTTCATTCTTTTGTATGGCTGAGTAGCAGTCCATGCTACATACACACCACATTTCTTTATCTACTCATCGGTTGATGGACACTTAGCTTGATTCCATGTCTTTGCAATTGTGAATTGTGCTGAGATAAATATGTATGCAGGTGTCTTTTTGATGTCGTGATGTCTTTTCCTTTGGGTAGATACTCAGCAGTGGTAGATCTACTTTCAGTTCTGAGGGAAATATCCACACTGCTTTCCATAGAGGTCGTACTAATTTACATTTCCACCAGCAGTATAAAAGCATTTCCTTTCTCCACATCCATGTCAACATCTTTTGTTTTTTGACTTTTTAATAATGTCCATTCTCTCTGGGGGAAGGTGGTATCTCACTGTGGTTTCAATTTGCCTTTCCCTGCTGATTAGTGATGTTGAGCATCTTTTCATATGTTTGTTGGCCATTGTATATCTTCTCTTAACAATTGTCTATTTATGTCATTTGTCCACTTTTTAATGGAATTATTTATTTTTTTCCTTGCTAATTTGTTTGGGTTCCTTGTAGAATTTAGATATTAGTCTTTTGTTAGATGCATAATTTGCAAACATTTTTTCCCAATCTGTAGGTTGTCTGTTTACTTTGATGTTTACTTATTTTTGCTGTGCAGAAGCTTTTTAGTTTATTAGGTCCTATTTATTTATTTTTGTTTTTGTTTTTGTTGCATTTGCTTTTGGGTCTTGGTCATAAATCCCTTCCTTAGGCCATGTCCAGAAAAGTTCTTCCTAGGTTTTCTTCTAGAATTTTAATGGTTTCAGGTCTTAGAGTTCAGTCTTTAATCCATCCTGAGTTAATTTTTGTATGTGGTGAGAAATAAGGATCCAATTTCATTCTTCTACATGTGCCTATCAGATTTTCCTAGCACTATTTACTGAATATAGTGTCCTTTACCTAATTTATGTTTTGTATGATTTGTTGAAAATCATTTGTTTCTATTGTCTTTACTTTCTTTCATTAGTATTTTATGCTTTTTCTTACAGAAATTTTTTACCACCTTGGTTAAATTTATTCCTAGGTGGGTTCGTGTGTGTGTGTGTGTGTGTGTGTGTGTGTGTGTGTGTGTGTGTGGCTATTATAAATGAGATTGCCTGAACAATTTTTCAACTATTTTATTATTGGTGTATACCAATGCTACTGACTTTCACATGTCAGTTTTGTGTCCTGTGACTTTATGGAATATGTTTATTAGTTCTAAGAAGTTTCTTTATCTATTCAACTGTTGATGGACACTCAGGTTAATGCCATATCTTGGCTATTGTCAACAGTGCTGCAATAAACATAGGAGTGTATCCCTCTGATATATTAATTTCTTTTCCTTTAGATAAATAAAGAGTAGTGGGATCGCTGGAACATATGGCACTTCTACTTTTATTTTTTGAGATCTCTCCATACTGTTTTTCATAATGGCTGTATTAACATATTCTCACCAACAGTGTACAAGAGTTCCCTTTTCTCCACATCGTCATCAACATCTGTTATATTTTTGTCTTTTTAAAAAATTATCATTCTAACAGGTAAGATGATATCTTATTGTGGGTTTGATTTATATTTCCCTGATGATTAGTAATGTTGAGCATTTTTTCATACACCTATTGGTCATTTATATGTCTACTTTTGAGAAATGTGGATTTATTTGTGTCTTTACTGTTAGGTTACGTGAGTTTCTTCTACATTCTGCATATTAGATTTCAGTAAGATGAGTTTTCAAATATTTTCTCACATTCAAGAGGTTGTCTCTTCACTCTCTTGTTTCTTTTGTTGTGCAGAAGTTTTTTTTTTTAGTTTAATATAGTCTCATTTATCTATTTTGTTGTTGTTATCTGTGCCTTTGAGGTCTTAGCTATAAAATCTTTGCCTAGACTAATGTCCAAGAGTGTTCACTAGGTTTCTTTCTAGTGGTTGTGTAGTTTCAAGCCTTACATTTAAGTCTTTAACTTAATTAAGTAGATTTTTATACATGATGAGAGATAGAAGTCCAGTTTTATTCTTCTGCATATGGTTGTTTAGTTTTCCCAGTATCATTTATTGAAGAGCATGTCCTTTCCCCAACATACGTTCTTGATGGCTTTGTTAAAGATTGTTTGGCTGTAAATATGAGGATTCACTTCTGGATTCTCTCTTCTATTTCATTAGTCTACATGTCTGCTTTTATATCAGTACTATACTGTTTGGTTACTAGAGTCATATAATATATTTTGAAATGTGATGCTTTCAACTTTGTTCATTTTTCTCAGGATTGCTTTGGCTATTTAGGCTGTTTTTTGATTCCATCAGACTTGTAGACATTTTTTCACTATTTCTGTGAAAAAAAATGATACTAGTGTTTATATAGGGATTGCATTGAATCTGAAGATTGCCTTGGGTAATATGGTCATTTTAGTGATATTAATTCTTCTGATCCATGAGCATAAGATGATTTTCCATTTGTTTCTATCCTCTTTCTTTCATTAGTATTTTGTGTTTTTTCTTGTAGAAATTTTTTACCATCTTGATTATATTTATTCCTAGATGGGTTTTGTTGTAGCTACTTAAATGAGATTGCCAGTATAATTTTTTTTTTTGCTATTTTATTCTTGGTGCATGCAAATGATACTTTCACATGTTAATTTTGTGTCCTGTGACTTTATGGAATCTGTTTATTAGTTCTAAGAGGTTTTGGTAGAGTGTTCTGGTTTGTCTAAATATATGATCATACCATCTGCAAAGAGATATAGTTTACTTTCTTCTTTCTCATTTTGGATCCTTTTTTATTTTAGTATCTGACCCGATTGTTTTGGCTAGGACTCCCAATAGTTTATTGAATAGATGTGGTGAAAGTGGGCATCCTTATTCTGTTCTAGTTGTTGGAGGAAATGCTTTCAGATTTTCCTTATTCATTCTGATGTTAGCTATGGGTTGGTCACATATAACCTTTATTATTTTGAAGCATGTTTTTTCTATGCCAAGTTTGTTGAGAGGTTTTTATCATAAATAGATGTTGAATTTTATTAAATATTTTATCTGCAACTATTGAGATCGTCATATGATTTTTTCCCTTCATTCTGTTGATGTCTTGTATCACATTTATTGATTTGTGTATGTTGAGCCATTCTTGCATCACTGGGATGAATCTGAGTTCATATTAACTTTTTGATGTGCTGTTGAATTCAGATTGCTAGTGTTTTATTGGAAATATTTGTGTCTATATCCATCAAGGGTATTGGCCTCTAGTTTTCTTTGCCATTTCCATTTCTGGTTTTGGTATCAGAGTTATAGTGGCCTCATAGAATAAGTTAGAAAATATTCTGTCCTCTTCGATTTTTTTAAAACAATTGGAGAAATATTGAAACTATTTCTCCTTTTTTTTTTTTCTTTTAGCAGCAGTGAATCCATTCAATCCTGAGTTTTACTTTCTTGAAAGACTTTATTACTGATTCAATCTTACTTCTTGTTACTAGTCAGTTTAGGTTGTTTGTTTATTCCTAGTTCATTCTTGGTAGCTTGTATGTTTCTAGAACTTTGTTTTATGTATTCTTTATTCCTTTCCTGTTCTTTTATTATTTGTCATTGTGATTCGGTGGTGTACTATACTAGTACCATTTGAGTCCTTTCCTTTCCTGATTTGTATGTTTGCTCAGCCTGAGTTTTATCATCTTGTGGGTTTTCATTTTGCTAGATGTAATTCTTTTGGTTCCAAATTTAGGATTCCCTTTAGCTTTTCTTGTAGAGCTGGTCTGGTGGGTTTAAATTTCCTCAGCTTTTGCTTTTCTAGGGAATATTTTATTTTTTCTTCATTTATAAAGGTTATTTGTGCTGGATATAGTATCCAGACACAATATCTTTGGATGGCAAATTTTTCTTTTAGCACTTTAAATATATCATTTCATTCT
>CAUYLG010063256.1:32500-56272 GCA_963573385.1 Cacajao melanocephalus
TTGCTTTTAGAAAAAAATCTGTATGTTGGCAGTTGCTTCCGGCATTGATTCAGCTATTGAACAATGCTATAGGGGCTGTTGATTCTGTTTTTCTGCTTTGTCATGCTTAGTCTGTTAGTTTTTACCCTTGTGCTTGTCTCATCATGGTGGCAAGATGGCTACCAGATCTTTAGCCATTACATCTGCATTTAAGGTAGATTTTTAAGAAGACTAGTAAGGCCCACCATGTGTGGTATCCTTTAGGAGAAAATCAGCAGCTTTTCCAGAATTATTATGTTAAAATAATTGACCTTGCATCTCATTAATCAGAACTGGATCATGTGATTACCTCTAGATTCAAAGCTATGTGACAAAGTCAGGAACTTGATTTCTACAAATGTTTTACACCAATAATTCTTATACATGACTGCACATTGAGGCCAACACTTATCAGTGAGCATTTTAAAATACAAAATCTGTGTGTCTGCTTTGTGGCTAAGTAAGAAATGGAAAAGCGTCATTGACAAAATTATAAATTCTTTCAGTGTGTCCAGATGAAATATTAGCCCTTATTTCTCACCTTATCCAATCCCGTTTCATATCAGCTGCCAGGAAAGCAGTTAATTGCTTAACTCAAGTACTAGTTCCTTCATTAAAAACATAATAGAGAAGAATATTCATTTCAGATTTTATTATGCTGGTCTGGGAAAAAGAAAAAAGATGTTTGTATAGGAAAATATTGTGAAATACCTTAATAGGAACCAAAAAGATGACCAGTTTTCTTCTATGGAAAATAGAGTATTATCCAGGAACACTTTTCCAGGTTGTCTGATTCTATAGATCTCTTTGCCTTTCATTATCTTTGAGCTTTTTTACAACTGTAACTGATAAGGATGCAAATAATTCTTATTCATAGACATACAAACACATTTTGTTGGGTGGTATTACAAAGGACAATTCTCCTTCCCCCACTGTGTAATGTGTCAGTTTTCTATCTACTATAAGTTCATTTTAGCATTTCTTATCTGCCAGCATATTTGACTTTGAATTCTTCTTTGAACCAATTATGACATTGTTCTGATACACTCTTTAATAAGTTAAACAGAATCTTTGACATGAGTTAATTTTATAGTTGTGTGAGAGTCGTGATTATAACCTAAGTTACTTTTTAGTAATTGAAAGATGAAGTAGAGGTTAATAGGAAAATAAAGATTTTGACTTGATTGTATGCCTAAATTGGTCTCATTGGAAGTAAGCTTTATCACTGTGAATAAAAGAATAATTGATTTTATTGAGTTATGAGTAGGAGATGTTTCATTGACAGCTTCAAATCTGGGATTTAAACAGATAAAGACAATAACAAAAACTTACCAACAAACCTTCAGAAAAAGAAGTAGCTACAGAAAAATAATCTTATCAAATTTATCAAAAGCTAATTTCTATTTTGTGCCTTAGTAGTGAATTCCAATGAACATTAGCCTTTATTTCTTCACTCTTTCAACTCAGTCTTTCTATTCTAGGTTAACAACAATGATAAAATAATACTTGAGAATTCTTAAAGTGGCTCAAACATGGGCCACTTGATATTTGTTTTAGGAATTTTTCATTCAAAAGATAAAAGATAATAAATGAAAGTCTTCCCTTAATTTTGCTAAATTTAGAAGAAAAGGTTCTGGTACTTTCAATTTTATTCAAGACAAGTGTTTGAGACTTCTGTAGGAACTTAATACATGTCCCTTTTTTCTCAAAACAAATAATTCATCTGTTTTTTTAAACTTTATTGTATTTTATCAAGTATTTTATAAGTGAAAAAACAGAAAATGAGTGTATTCATTCACTTTGAATTATTAGTGGCTAAACATATTGTCCCTTCCAGGAAAGAAACCATGGCAGTATAGCATCAACTCTTGATTTGGGGGTTATCATATCAAATTTTATCCTGTAAACTGCCTTTTTTGCTGAGTTATACCACTGTCTTGTCTTTACTCACAGTATTCACTTTGTGGTCTGTATGAGGTACTTTAAAATAAATGATTTTTACAACAGGAACATTCAATATGGGTCTAGTAACATGAATAAGCTTTGGACAAAAATAACCAAATACTAAACACTATTGACCTTTCTGGATTTAGCGAGTCAGCATGAAATTTAATTTATACCAGTATTTCTGAAGATTGGCGAAGTGTAAAACATTCTTTCCATAGGAACTCACCTACTCTATGGATTTTTCACCTTGTAAAAACAGGTAGTGGTAGAATATTTAAATTGTAATGAAAGAAAAACATTATCAAACAACAACCACAAAGGAAAGGTAGATTTCCATCTAAAATGCTTATAAACTGCAGACTAAGTTTGGGACCAGCTGAGCCAAGGATCCATCTTGCCCTTAATGAAATCTGAGCCAGATCCGTTGCATGCTGGGAGCAACACCATTTGAGATTGCTCTGCAGCAAATGAGTTACTTGATTCACCCAAGTGAATGTAACAGCCATTTTCTTGAACAGTTGGAATCCTTTTGCTGGACTGGATAAGGTTTTAAAAACAAAAAAAAGACAATCTGATAATGGCTCTGTTTACCTACCCTGCCAAAAGTACTAACGGCAAATCTATGTTTAATGAGGCGAAGCGTAGATAGAATGTATTGTAGAACCATGTCTGGCAACATCTCAGGAGAAGGATGTCAGACATCCTGAGAAGGATGTCTGAGCAGCCATTTCTGCAGTCATGTTGGTATAAGTCTTTCAGAAGGTTGACGAGAGAAGGAAAGAACAAAATGAATTGAGTAGCCCTCTGTTTTCTAGGGCATCCTCTTCACTCCATTTAATTTTTAAATATCTGTGTTCTGTAAAATATGTCTTTGTTTAAAGGGTTCCATCACTGAAAATAATATAGAACATTCCTCCAAATCATTGGCTCTCAATAGGAGATATCTTACCCTCAGGAGACATTGACAACATCTAGAGACTTTTTTTGTTTGTTTTTTGGTGGTCCCAACTCAGGGATGCTACTGGAATCTTCCTGGTAGAGATCAGGGATCTGTGAAATATTCTAGAATACACAGGACAAGGGCAGATCCCACGCAACAAAGAATTATTTGACTTAAAATGTCAACAGTGCCAAGTTGAGAAACCCACCTGTAAAACAGAACTGTGATTTCTATAACAGCTCTAAATTATCTCTAGAAGAGCTGGGAAATATTGATTTTATAATATCATGGTTGTTATTTTTCTTTATGTTCTAGAAGAATCCCAGGATAATTTTTTTTTCTTTGAGAAACAGCTTGGTGCAGTGATGAAAGGAGATATGGATTTATATGTGGGATAAAAGTTTGATTTTTTTACACTAATTAGTGCTATAACCTTGGGATGTACCTTATTCTTTCTAATTTCTTTCTTTAAAAAATGGAGATGATAGTACCAATCAATGGATTATTGTGAAAAAGAAACAGAAATGGATTTGCTTTGCTATTTATATGTTTACATAAACAAAAAACAAATGTAAAAATCTCACACATGGGCAGTTACATATATAGTAAAGCTTTTGAATAACTCTCCCAAGGTTAAGGAAATTTAAATTTAGTTGATTGGCTCTGGTCAAGACAATCTTCCTGTTCTCCTCACTTGACTAAACTTTAAATAGGCTTCCTTCTAACTCTAGTTCTAACTCTAGTACCTTCATTTTCTTAGAACATTTACATCAGAAAACCTGTAATTGCAAATTCTTTTTGAGCCTCTTTGAAATGTATATAAATATTCTCACTGCCTCTTGCTAGTTTTACAACCAGAAATGTCTTTCTCAAAAACCAGGGAATCATCCCTTTGAAAGAAGATAACACCTCGATCTCCTAGTTTCTGTGGGGAAGACAGGAGCCTAACTTCAATGGGTACCTATCAGCAAACACTGATGGCCTCATCATAGAAAAAAAGTAGGCAAATTCAGGAGTAACACAATGTGTTCAACACATTTTATTGATCAACCTCTCCCACTGATGTTCTCCGATATTTTTCCACTAGTTCACCCCGGTGCTTAAAAACCCTTCTGTCTTCTGTTTCAGTGGAATTAACTTCATTCGCTTTCCCCTCTTGCAGTGGTCTTGAAGTCTTTTTCCCCTGTTTGAGTTTGTTCCAGGCAATTTTTCCTTGCTATCTCCTGCTTTTGGTCAGCCCCCACATTAAACCAGGATGAGCTAAAGGTATTTTCTACAGAGACTGAAAAAAGGACATGAAGTGGATGATGTCACTGGACTTAAATAGCCCTATCTATGAAAGCAGGGTAGTGGAGAGCTGACTTGTTTCATCAGTATTATCAGGTCCAATCTGCTAAGAGTGAGTGCCAACTAAGAGGGAGACTTTTGAAATTATTGACCCTGCCATGGAAATTTCAGCCATCCTGTGGCCCAAATTATCCTGTAGACAGAGCGGACAGCAAACCACTTCATGGGTTTGAATTTCTCAGCTAGATCTAGAACTATTTACAGGAGAGCATTACAGCATTGCCCAAGTGATTTCATTTCCCTTGAAATGACCGGATCTGATATGCTATACAGTTTAATTTCTTAGACCCGAAATGTCACATTTCACTCAGCTACTTTTCTAAAAATAATATAATGTAAAAGGGAAAACTAAAAATCCAGGGACAGAATAACAATTAGTTTATTCAGAAACTGAAATAGAATGCCACATTTTATTGGGCAGAGTCTTTAGTGCTCATGTCTTTCAGTTCTCTCAGTTCATATTCAGAGGTTGGCAAACTGTTTACTTTCTGCAGGCCAAATTTGTAAGCCACTTATTTATGTAAATTAAATTTTATTGGCTCACCGCCACACCCATTGGTTTAAGTATTGTTTGTGAAGGTTTTCTCACTAAAAAGACAGAGATAAGTAGTTGTGACAAAAACTCAATAGTGCAAAAAGTCTAAAATATGTATTATTTGTCTCTTTATAGAAAAAGTCTGCCAACTCCTGTATTAAGAGACAGAAGCCTGTAGAGTTTCTGTTATTTAACTAGGGTCACAGAGCAGGGTAATTACAAAACTTCTCTGGACTGTAATGACCAGTTTATAAGTTACTATGTTATTTATAAACTTGTTTGTATTATCATAAACGTGTAGCTAAGGGTTCAGGTCTCTTAGGGAGCCAACTGAATGGCACTTCTATAAGTATTCCTGGGCTCTGAGTAAGCTGAGAAACAGAATTAAAAGAGTTAGCTCTAGTATCACCTTTGGTATTGATTATGGCCCAATGGGAGTGTGTGGCTTAATGTCAGAGTCATTGGGTCTGTGAACTGAATTCCAGGATTAGGCAGATGTACGCACTGGACCATGGCAGCGACTCCCCTCACCCTACCAGAAGGGCATCAGAACTTGAAGGCAGCAGGATGTGAGATAAACATGCCAACTTATTTGCCAATCACTCTGCTCCCAAGAGATTGAGTGAAGGAAGGCTTATATATAGGACAGAGGTATGTGGTGGGTAAGTTATCCCTCCAGAAAGTCTTTTATTCTCTGGGAGTGGAAGAAAGGATTTCTTTCTAAGTGAGAGTTCAAGCATACATCTTAATGAACAAAGTGGGTGATGGGATTTGAGATGGTTTATATATATGTTGCTTATTTGCACTTTTAAGTTTTTTTCAAATGAACAAAATTTATTTCAGTTTAAAAAGGAAGAAAAACTTTAAAATATGTAAACCAATATGTATGAAGGTTTTCCTAGAAGCCTTATAGAAGTAAAGCATTAAGAACAAAAATGCTTAATTGCATTTACATTTGGAAAATTTTGTGTGAGGACAAAATTTATGCAATTTTGAAGTTCCTATTTGTTTTTGTTGTTCTTTAGTTGCCTTCAGAATTTTTAGTCTTCATTTTTTAGTCTTCACAATTCGATAACTCCACAGGCTTTAATATTATCAGGTGGCAGATAAGGAGGATATCTATACCTGATGATATTAGTGCCTATAAGATATTATAGCACAATTAACAGTCAAATAATCTTCTGAACTTTTCTTTCCAATTTTGAGAAAGTGTCATTCTGTACCTTATATTGTTTAATTACACCATTAAAAATTTTAGAAATATGAAATCACATTGTGAATATTACTGCTTCCATTAGCTGACACCTTTGTGTTACAGCACACTGACATGTGCTGATAAATTCTTCCAGAATACAGTTTAGTTTTCTTTATAAGTAATCTCTGCTGTGCTGTACCTCTGCTTAAGGTCTAGCCTTTTGCCAACATCCTCACTTAATAAAAACCTAACTAAATGTTTGGGAAAATTAATGAGTTCTTAGTACACAATGAATCCAATATCTTAGTTAAGAATGTTTTTTCTTCATAATGTTACGTATGGAAAGATCCATATGATGGAAGGTTTTCTGTTACTTGAAGGAGAATGATGTTTGCTCTTGCATAAGAGAAATGTACCACCAAGCTTGTGAAAAACAAACACACGCCAAGAACTCAAAAAGAAAAACAAAAAATGAATTGTAATGCTAATTCTAGTTCACATTGCGTTGTATGCTTCTCGCTGGCAAGTTAACTAAGAATCTATGTAGAACCATACTTTTGTAACAGTGTTGCAGGAAACACATGAATGCAATTTAGTTTCCTCCTAATTGAATACTTTAATTGGGCTCATGGTGTAAGCAGAAGGAAAGAGATTTCCAGAGAAAGTTTTGTTGTATTAATTGTTTTATATTATTCATTGGCATTGAAGAAAAACTAAGCCATTTGCATGTTGACACATAATATATGGCAACAATATCAATGGTTCATTATAATGTTGAGTCTAGAAAGCTTAAAATATATTATTTGAGATAATCACAAAGGAGAAGCTCTTCTGTAGATATGAATAATATAAAGAACCAAATAAACCATTCATCTTCATTTCAATACCAACTGATCCCCAAATATTGAAATAATTGCTATTATTATGTTTTACTAAAAGAGATGCCTGGCTAAAGATGCAAAATATTTCAAACCTGGAAAGCTCCAAAAAATAGCTACAACTCTATTTCTGGCTATCTGTAAGTAATAGTAAAACAAATTATTCTTGAATAAATCACTAATCCTACTGAGGGTATCCTGTTACTAAAGAACATGTTTAAATTGTGTGCTTTTTTTTCTGAACTTTGAATTTAGAAAGTTTTCTATACATGTATTAAGAGATTTCTTTGCATTTGTATTGGCTTAACTTATTCTTAATGTCCTGCCCATTGATGGTATGGCTAAGAGAATGTTCCCTTTTGGCAAATTGCCACCTTCTTTAGCCTGAAGAGCAGCCTTGACTGGTAGCATAGCGACATTCTGATCTGATCTCAGTAGGCAAAGACAGACAAGCTGTCATCCTCCCCATAAAATGGTTGCTATGCAGAACAATCCTGTCTGGTGGGAAAATGTTAGATTTCCCTGGAGAGACACTACTGCATGTGGATTTATATTTATTGCAGATTCACTTGATTTGGCAGATGGATTTGGATGGAAATTCTTATTATTAGCCAGTCTGATGTTTCTTTAATGCTCTTCAGTGGTATTCCCCTGTAGCTATGTCTTGGCTCTGCAAACACAAAATCTCAGTTTAATGATTGGTATCATCCCTGGAGATTTTTATTCTCCTCCCCACTCTCCTCCTGGAGGTCTCCATAACCTTGTGGGGCAAACCAAGTTAGCACTTAGTATATGTTTGCTGTAAAATATTTGAGATATTTTATAATGATTTGTCAATTGGAAGCAATATAATATTTAAATACTCAAAAGAATATGTGTATCTCAGTGGTTTGATTTCATAATTAGACTCACTTTACTGGAAATACCGAAGTATGTATCATTTTGAGCACGCATTTACATCTTCTTTGCATCCCACCAGTAGTCCAATTATCTTATCTGATTTTTGGCCCATAGCCTATGCTGTCTGGATTAGAGAGTATACATACTCAAAAGAGCTGTAATGAAGAATTTTCAAAATTCAGTAGTTCAAACAAAACAAAAGTTTATTTCCTTCTTGCACTGCGGTCCACTGTGTATTCCAAGATAGCTCCACAGTTACTTATAGACATGGATTGGTATGCCTCTGTACAGGACATGAGCTTTCTAATGGTTATTGCTGTTTTGCACAGTGGTCCATTGTATATTCCAAGACAGCTCCACAGTCATTTATACACATGGATTGGTATGCCCCTGTATGGACATGAGTTTTCTATGGTTACTGCTATTTTGCCATTAGTGAGGAGAACATAATCAAGGAGTAATCTCAGAAACTTCCTCTTAAGAAAGTGAGGCAGAAGTTGCACACATCACTTTGGCTTACATTTTCTTGACAAGACCTTAGTTATCTGGCTATGTACAAAGGGCATTAGAAAATCCAGCGATGATATATTATGCATATCCCAGCCTCAACTCAATGCTATGGACTAAACGGAGGCATACTTTCCTGGATAGCTAAGGGTGTCTTGTATGTCATCTTCATCTCCTCAAACTCTGTGCTTATTTATAGGGAACCATGAAAAACACTAGGTTCCTCTTCCATGTCCTCCAAGGGACATGAGGAACATTTTACGTTGGGCCCATTATACTACAATTCTTTTTTGGCGCTAGCCAGAGGCATACTTCCTCAAACCTCTCATCTTAAGAAATATCCAGGTGAGTGATATGTTCCACATTCTACCTCCACAAATGTCCCCAACACTCTGAGAACAGCTGTCAAGTTCTTGACAACACTACCACTATACCCGGGTGTGCCCCTATGGCTGCACCAAGAGCGACTCCACAGTGGGTCTGCTAATTTTAGCTCAGTAACCTGTCAGGTGTAGTCAGCCCATCTTCTCATTTTGAAAGTACCTCTATCTGTACCAATTTTTCTCTCAAAGATTCCTCTCAGTTAGTTTTGTGATGGTGGTGGTCAGGGTGTGGTGATTCCCTTAATAAAGAAGATGATGTATCTTACATCATTAGTTCCTCTCTTTCTGCCTTCCAGTATTTTGGAAGAGATCAGGCAAAGACTGGCTAGAGTGATGATTGTGGTTACAGAGTGATATGGTTTGGCTCTGTTTTTCCACCCAAATCTTGTCTTGAATTGTAATCCCCATAATCCCCATATGACAAGGGTGGGTGGCAACTAGATCATAGGGGTGGTTTCCTACATGCTATTCTCATGGTAACGAGTGAATGCTCATGAGATCTGATGGTTTTACAAATGGAAGTTTCCCCTGGTGGCAGTTCACTCTCTTGCCTGCCACCACGTAAGACATGCCTCCTTCCCCTTCTGCCATGATTGTAAGTTTCCTAAGGCCTCCTCAGGCATGCTGATGTGTGAGTCAATTAAACCGCTTTTCTTTATAAATTACCCAGTCTTGGGTATTTCTTTATAACAGTGTGAAAATGGACTAATACAATAAAGTGATACCAAGAGAGTGGAATACTCCTATAAAGATACCTGAAAATCTGGAAGCAACTTTGTAACTGGGTAACAGGCAGAGGCTGGAACAGTTTGGAGAGCTCGGAAAAAGACAGGAAGATGCGGGAAAGTCAGAGGAGGTATGGAAATGCCTGGACATCCAGAAAGAAGTCTGCTGCAGGGGCTAAGTCCCCATGGAGAATCTCTGCTAGGACAATGTGGATCACTCACATGTAAAAAGAATATGAGATTTGGGAGGAGCCAAGGATGGAATTATATGGTTTGGCTCTGTGTTCCAAGTCTCATCTTGAATTGTAATCCTTATCATCCTTATGTGTCAAGGGAGGGAGGTGATTGGATCATTGGGGCTGGTTTCCTCCATGCTGTTTTTGTGACAATGAGTGAGTTCTCACAAAATCTGATGGTTATATAAGTGTTTGGCAAGTTTCTCATTTACACACTCTCTCTCTTGCCTGCCACCATGTAAGATGTGCCTGCTTTCCCTTCCACCATGATTGTAAGTTTCCTGAGGCCTCGCCAGGTATGTGGAACTGTGAGTTAATTAAACCTCTTTCCCTTTATGAATTACACAGTAATTCATAGAGGTTCTTTATAGCAGTCTGAAAATGGGCTAATACATAGAGTCTGTGGGAAACTTATTAACTCAGGGAAATTTCTTGAGTGAGTTTTAGATTAGGGGGAATTTATCTTTCCTTGTTCCTACCTTTTAAGCACTAGTCACCAATTCTGGGACAAAAACATTCTTACTCAAAATATTTTCTTTTAGACTTTGTCCATATGTTATATAGTTAGCACTATAGCACAGATGCAACTTTTAGTCAGCAATTTGTAGTCATTCAGTATTTCATGATGTTAGTCTTTAGTCAGTTTATGAAATCTTATTACTGTCATACTCTTTGTAGACAGTTTGGAAATTATGAAGAAAGAAATATTTTATTATAAATATTTCTGAAAATGATACTTTTGTAGTTTTAAAATTAATTATCTAGTTGAGAAAAGTTTTTTTTTAATTAAGCAAAAATCATGAATATTTACTACATCAAAGAATAATTCTATTTTGACTCATTCAAATTTGATGACACATTCAAATTTTTAGTAAAATAGGAAGTGTTATGTGAAGGATAAACATTATTATGAAAAAACTGAAGTTCAGTGAAGAGGGAAGGCAAGTAAGACAGGCTATCTAAATCCATGTCTCTAAACAAGACAAATTATACCCCACAACACTAAAATCTCTCACAGTGATGTTATATTTTATACAGCACAGTGAAGAAAATAGAATAAACACAGTGATAATCAAAATGTGAAGGAAAGGCATATTCCTCAAAATACTTAAAACATGTGCTGTAGATTGAATTCCTGTCAAAACGCCAAAATACATTTTTTGAGATACTGAATGTATGATATGGAATGTTTACATTTTGAATATTAAAATTCTTAACTATAACATAAAAACTATGTTAAAAGTGTTGATATAGTTTGGATATATTTCCCTTTCAAATCTCATGTTGAAATGTGACCTTCCATGTTGGAGGTGGGGCCTAATAGGAGGTGTTATCCACCATGAGGGTGGATACTTCAGGAATGGCTTGGTGCCCTCATCACAGTGATGGGTGAGTTCTCACTCTATTAGTTACTGTAAAAGCTGGTTGTTGAAAAGAGCCTGGCACCTCCCCATGTCGCTCACCATGTGATCCCCGAATAAGATGGCTCCACTTCACCTTCTGCCATAAGTGAAGCCTGAGGCTTTCATCAGAAGTAGCAGCTGGAACCATGCTTCTTGTGCAGCTTGCAGAACCCTAGCCAAATAAACCTCTGTTCTCTGTAGATCACCCAACTTCAGGTATTCCTTTATAGCAAAGCAAGATGGACTAACACAGAAAATTGATACCAAGAGTGGGGTTTTGCAATAAAGATATCTGAAAATGTAGATGCAGCCTTGGAACTGGGTAACAGGCAGAGGTTGGAAGTGTTTGGGATACTCAAAAGAGAGTACTGGAAGAGTAAGTGAAGTCTGGAACTTACTGGAGACTGATTAAGTGGTTATGACCAAAATGCTGATAGAAATATGCACAGTGGGCTGGGCACAGTGGCTCATGCCTATAATCCCAGCACTTTGGGAGGCCAAGGTGGGCGGATCACGAGGTTAGGAGTTCAAGACCAGATTGGCCAACACGGTGAAATGCCATCTCTACTAAAACATAGAAAAATTAGCTGGGCATGGTGGTTCATGCCTGTAATCCCAGCTACTTGGCAGGCTAAGGTAGGCGAATTGCTTGAACCGGGACCTGGGAGGCAGAGGTTGCAGTGAGCCGAGATCATGCCTCTGCACTCCAGCCAGGCTACAAAGTGGGACTCCATCTCAAAAAAAAAAAGTAAAATAAAATAAATATGGACAGCGAAGGCCAGGCTGACAAGGTCTCAAAAAAATGAGGATCTTATTGGAAACCAACACAAAGATCATCTTCCTTACGCTGTAGCAAAGAACTTGGCTACATTGTGTCCATGCTCTAGGAATTTGTGGAAGTTTGAATTTAAGAATGATGAACTAGCATATCTGGCAAAAGAAATTTCTAAGCAGCAAAATGTTCAGAAAGCAGTATGGCTGCTTTTAACAACCTACGATCAGATATGGGAGCAAAGGAATGACATAAAGTTGGAACTTACAATTAAAAGGAAATCAGAATATTAAAAAATTGGAAAATTCACAGCCTGGCCATGTGGTGGAGAAGGAAGAGGTGAGGAATCCAAGGAGGCTATGGAAAAAACACTTACTAGAGAGATTAACATAACTGAAAGTCAGCCAAGTGCTAATAGCCAAGACCATGAGAAAAAGGCTTCGAAAGCATTTCAGAAATCTTTGGGACAGTCCCTCCCATTACAGGCCTATAGGCCTAGGAATTCAGACTGTTTTCAGGGGCCAGGCCTGAGGCATTGCTGGCTTGCACCATCTCAGGTTGCTGGTCCCTGCATCCTTGCAGGTCCAGCTCAAGCCACAGCTCAAAGGGCTTCAGGTATATCTCCGGCTGCTCCTGTACAGGGAGAAGGCCATACGCCTTGGCAACTTTCATGTGGTGTTAAGCCTGCAAGTGCACAGAATGCAAGAGTAGTGGAAACATAACAGCTTCTACCTAGATTTCCAGAGAATGTATCAGAAAACTTGCGTGTCTAGGCAGAAGAAGCCTGTTAAAGCAGCAGAGCCCCCATGCAGAGCCTCTACTTAGAGCAGAGCCTCAACTTAGAGCAGTGCCCAGAGGAAATGTGGGGATGAATCCTTCACACAGAGTCTGCTTCAGTGCACTGTCTAGGGAAGCTGTAGGAACAAGGCTTCTGCCCTTCAGACTCCTGAAAAGTAGAGCCACCAGCAACTTGCATCCTTAGCCAGGAAAAGCCCAACTCCAACTTAGGAAATAAGCCACAGCAAAGCTATGCAGGCAGGGCTACCTAGGGCTTGGGAGCCCACTCCCGTTCCACTAGTATGCACAGGATATGGGACATGTAGTCAAAAGAGATTATTTTGGAGCTATAGGATTCCATGTCTGCCCTGATAGGTTTCAGACTTGTAGGAACCCTGTTGTCCCTTTTTTTTGGTCGATTTCTCCCTTTTGGAATGGGAGAACTTGCCCCATACCTGTACTACCATTGTATCTTGGAAGTAACTAACTGGATTTTAATCTTAAACAGTCTCCTACTTAGAGGAAACTTGCCTTGATTCCTTTTATTTTTCTTTTTTGAGATGGAGTCTTGCTTTGTCACCCATGCTGGAATGCAGTGGCAATATCTCAGCTCACTGCAACCTCCACCTCTTGGGTTCAATTGATTCTCGTGCCTCAGCCATCCGAGTAGCTGGGACTACAGGTATGTGCCACCACGCCTGGCTAATTTTTTATTTTCAGTAGAGATGGGTTTTCACTATGTTGGCCAGGCTGGTCTTGAATTCCTGACCTCAAGTGATCCACCCATCTCAGCCTCCCAAAGTGTTGGGATTGCAGACATGAATCACTGCACCCAGCCTGGAACTTGCCTTCATTCTCAGATGAGACTTTGAACTGTGGAGTTTTGAGTTGTTGACAGAACAAGTTAACACATTTGAGGACTACATATTGGGAAAGAATTATTGTGTTCTGCAATGTGAGAATGATGTGAGATTTGGGGGCTGGGGCAGAATTATATAGTTTGGATATTTGTGCCCTTCAAATGTCATGTTAAAATATGAACCCTAATGTTGGAATTGGGGCCCAGTGGGTAGTGTTTGAGTCATGGGGGTGAATCCTTCATGTATGGCTTTGTTTCCCTCCCCACAGTAATGTGTGATTTCTCACTCTATTAATTACCACGAGATCTGATGCTAAAAAGAGCCTGGAGCCTTCTCCCCTCTTGCTTGCTCTCTTGGTATGTGACACTCTGGCTTCCCTTTATCTTCTGCCACTATTGAAAGCTTTCTGAGTCCTCTCACAAGAAACAGATGACAAAAAATACAAGTGAATTAGTCCATTTTGCATTATTAAAAAGAATACCTGAGATTGGGTAAATTATAGAAAAAAAGTTTAGGGCTGGGCGTATTGGCTCATGCCTTTAATCCTAGCACTTTGGGAGTTTGAGGTGGTGGATCATCTGAAGTCAGGAGTTCGTGACCAGCCTGAGCAACATGGAGAAAACCCGTCTCTACTAAAAAATACGACATTAGCCAGGGGTGGTGGTGCATGCCTGTAATTGAGCTACTCGGGAGGCTGAGGCAGGAGAATTGATTGAACCCAGGAGGCGGAGGTTGCAGTAAGCCAGGATATTATTGCACTTCAGCCTGGGCAACAAGAGCGAAACTCTGTCTCAAAAAAAAAAAAAAAAAAAAAAAAGAACTGGCCGGGCATGGTGGCTCACGCCTGTAATCCCAGTACTTTGGGAGGCCAAGGCGGGCAGATCACGAGGTCAAGAGATCGAGACCGTCCTGGCCAACATGGTGAAACCCCGTCTCTATTAAAAGTACAAAAAATTAGCTGGGTGTGGGCGCGCCTATAGTCCCAGCTACTCAGGAGGCTGAGGCAGGAGAATTGCTTGAAACCGGAAAACGGAAGTGGCAGTGAGCCGGCAGCACGCCACTGCACTCCAGCCTGGCGATAGAGCAAGACCCTGTCTAAAAAAAAAAAAAGAACTTTAATTGGCTCATGGTTTTACAGGATGTACTATACAAGTTTGATGATGTGATCTGCTTCTTGTGAGGGCCTCAGGAAGCTTTCATCAGTGGTGGAAGAAGAGGGGAAGTCAGCATGTCACATGGAGAGAGAAGGAACAAGAGAGAAAGGGAAGGGTGGTGTCAGGCTCTTTTTAATAATGTGATCTCATGGGATCTAATAGAGCAAGAGTTCACTTACTGTCTTTGGAAGGGTACTAAGCCATTCATGAGGGAGAGGGATTTGCCCCCATCACCCAGACACCTCTGATCAGGCCCTACCTCCAACATTGTATCACCTTTCAACATGAAATTTGGAGGGGACAAATATCCAATGTATATCAAGAAGTATGCAGGTGAATGGATTAAAATAAATACAACACCTGAATAGCCACTACCACTTCAGGTAATGCAACCTTATCAGCAACTCCAGAAGCCCTCAAGGTGCCCTTCCCAAAACTAGCCTCTTCTCTGTCTTTAAGAATAATCCGCATCCTGATTTCTATGTAAATCACCTTAATTGTCTTTGTAGTTTTATCACCCAAATGTTCACGTGTAATCTGTAGCTTATTTTTTAACAGTTTATTTTAGGTATAATTGATATATAATTCACTACACAGAGTTGAAGTGTGCAATTTGATTTTTTACATGTAATTCTACCCATGAAAACACCACCATAATCAAGATAATAAATATATCCATCAGCACCAAAATTTGCATTATGTCCCTTTCATTTCTTTGTCTCTACACCCTCCACTGCCACCCATACTTCTTGGCAACTGATCTTCTTTCCATCACTGTAGAGTAGCTTGCATTTTCTAGAATTTTATATAAATGGAATCATACAGTATGTATTCTTTTTGTCTGGTTTCTTTCACTCAGCATAATTGATATTTGCATTGATGTTTTTCCATGTATCAAGTTTATTTGTTTTATTGTTAGTAGTTTTATATTGTATGCCTGTACTATATTTTGTTTATCATTTTGTTTATCAACATTCCATTATGTGTTGATGGACATTTGAATTGTTTTCAGTCCTTGGCTATTACAAATATAGCTGCTATGAGCATTCATGTGCAAGATTTTACACAGCCATAAGCTTCTATTTGCTGTGATAAGTATCTGGGAGTGGAAAGGCTGGATCACATGTAGGTATATGTTTAACTTTGTAGGAAACAGCTGAACTGTTTTCAAAGTGGTGGTAGCATTTTACATTCCCACTAGCAGAATATGTGAATTTCAGTTTCTCTCCATTCTTGACAGCACTTCTTATTGTTGGTCTTTTCAAATTTAACAATTCTAATAAGTGTGTTGTTATATCTCATTGCAGTTCTAATTTGCCTTTTCTGAATGACTAATGATGTTAACTTTGTTTCATGTGGTTATGTTGTCAATCACATATCTTCTTTAGTGAAGAATCTGATTAATTTTTCCTATTTAACAATTTGAGCTCTTTGTTTTCTATTACTAAGTTTTGAGACATTTTAATTTATTCTAGAAAAAAAGTCCTTTATCAGGTATAGGATTCAAAAATACTTTTTCAAAGTGGTGGCTTTTCTTTCCATTATCTTACAAAGTTTTTAGAAAAGAAAAGGATGTTAATTTTGGTGAAGTCCAATTTATCAAGTTCTTCTTTTACGGAACATACATTTGGTATCATATCTAAGAAATCTTTGCCTTATCCAAGGTCACAATGATTTTATCCTCTGTATTCACCTAGAATATTTATGGTTTTAGGTGTTAAATTTAGGCCTACAATCCATCTTGAGTTAATTTTTGTATATGGTATGATGTATGGATTTTAGTTCACTTTTTAACTTATGGATATTTAATTATTATAACACAATTTTATTGAAAAGAATCTTATTTTTCCTATTGAATTGCCTTTGTACCTTTACCAAAAATCAATTAAACATATATACATAAATCTATTTCTATACTCTCTATGTTCCATTGACCTATTTGTCATTTATCTTTAAGAAAATATGTCATGGTTTTGATAACTATAACTTATAAGAAGCTTTAAAGTCAGGTAATGTTAGTCCTCCAAAATGTTTCTTTTCAAAGTTGTTTTAGCTGTTCAATATCCTTTTGCATTTTCATCTGAGTGTTAGAATCAGCTTGTCAATTTCCACCAAAAAGAAAACTTGCTGGAATTTGGATTGACAATGTGTTGAATCTATAGATAAATTTGGGGTACCTGAAATCTTAAAAATTTGGAATTCCTAATCCATGAACAAGATATATTTTTTCATTTAGATCTTGAATTTTTCTCAGCAAGGAAAGATAGAACATCTTTAGCTAGATTAAATCTAAGTATATCATATTTTAATGCTCTTGTAAGTGGCCTTTAACATTTTTAATTTCTGATTGTTCACTGAAGTATATAGAAATAAAATCAATCACTGTTCTTTATCTTATATTCTGCTGAATTGCTAAACTTATCTACTAGTTCTAGTAAGTTGTTTTTAGCTTCCATATGATTTTCTTTATATCTAATTATCATGTTATCTGCTAATTAAAACACTTACATGTTTTTCTTCCTGTATGGATTTTCTTTATTTCCTTGTTCTGCTAGATAAAACTTCCAGTACAATATTGAATAAAAGTGGAATAATCAGATATCTTTGCCATTTTTTCTGGGGGAAAAGCATTTTGTCTTTCACCACAAAGTAAAATCTTAGTTGAAGCTTTTTGTAGATGTCCTTTATCAAGCTGAGGAAGTTCCTAGTTTTCAGAATTTTTTGTTTTGTATTTTTCTTAAAACAAATCAGAACTATTTGTTGAATTTCAACAAATGCTTCTTCTGTGTCTATCAAGATGATTTATGGTTATACTTTTTGTTAATATGGTGAATGACATTAACACTAAGTTTTTCAAATGTTAAATCAACCTTGCATTCCTGATAAACCCCACTTGCATATGCTCCATTTTTGAAAATATTATTAACATTTTGTTAAGAATGTTTGCATCTATGCTTATGAGGATTATAAATCTACAGTTTTCTTGTAATATCATTTTCTTATTTTGATAAAAAATTTTGGCCTCATATAATGATTTTTTTTTTTTTTTTTTTTTTTTTGAGACAGAGTCTTGATCAGTCGCCAGGTGCCAGGCTGGAATGCAGTGGTACCACCTTGGCTCACTGCAACCTCCGCCTCCTGGGTTCAAGCAATTTTCCTGCCTCAGCCTCCTGAGTAGCTGGGACTATAGGCATGTGCCACCACGCCCAGCTAATTTTTGTATTTTTAGTAGAGATGGGGTTTCACCATGTTGGCCAGGATGGTCTCGATCTCTTGACCTCATGATCCACCCGCCTTGGCCTCCCAAAGTGCTGGGATTACAGGCATGAGGCATCACGCCTGGCCTAGAATGACTTTTAATATATTTCCTAATCTTTAATTTTCTTGAAGGATTTGTGTAAAGTTGGTATTATTTCTTCCATAAATTTTTGACCAAGTTTTTCACCGAAGCCATATAGGCCTGGCGTTTTCCTTGTGGGAAGATTTTTAACTATTCATTCTTTTTTTAAAGATTTATTTTACTTTACTTTCTGGGGTACATGTGCAGGTCATAAAGGATTGTTGCATAGGTGCATACATAACCAGATGGTTTGGGGCCTCTATTCCCCCTTTGACTGTATCTGGCATTTCTCCCCATGTTATCCCTCCCCACCCTCCGCTGTCCCTCCCCTGCACCCCCCAGCTCCCCCCAGTGTGTGATGCTCCTGTCCCTGAGTCCATGTATTCTCATTGTTCAACACCCACCTATGAGTGAGAACATGTGGTGTTTGGTTTTCTCTTCTTTGGTCAGTTTGCTGAGAATGATGGTTTCCAGATTCATCCAAGTCCCTACAAAGGACATGAACTCATCGTTTTTTATGGCTGCTTAGTATTCCAGGATGTATATGCGCCACATTTTCTTTCTTTATCCAGTCTATCGTTGATGGACATTGGGTTGGTTCCAGGTCTTTGCTATTGTAAACAGTGCCACAGTGAATATACGTGTGCGTGTGTCTTTATAATAGAACAATTTATAATTCTTTGGATATATACCTGTAATGGGATTGCTGGATCAAATGGAATTTCTATTTCTCTGTCCTTGAGGAATAGCCACACTGTCTTCCACAATGGTTGCACTAATTTGCACTCCCACCAACATTGTAAAAGTCTTCCTATTTCTCCACATCCTCTCCAGCATCTGTTGTCTCCAGAACAGTTTTCTTTTAGTTCCCAATTAAATCATTAGAAAAATTGAGTAAGTGCTTACAAATTAAGGTGATTTGACAGAGTAATGTCAGGCCAATCAAATCTAATGAAAAAATATGACATGTATTTTGTATATTTTTAGTTTTATTTTTCTATTTTTCACTTCAATTTTGTAGTAATTACATTTTATCAATTGTATTGTATAAAAGCATAGTCTGCAATATACTAGAATAAAAATGTGCATACATATATAAGTTCCTGATCTTTCCCTTCAGTGTGAGAAGCACTATTCTAATTTATTTTCTGCAGTGGCCCTATTGGGCGTACAGAAAGGATTCTACCACCCAACTCACACACATACACATCTCCGAGGGATATACGTAATATAGTAAGGATTCTACCACCCAACTCACATACACACACATCTCTGAGGGATATACACAATGTAGTAAGGATTCTACTGCCCAACTCACATACATACATCTCTGAGGGATTACATAATTTAGTTAAAGTCACAGAGCAAGGAAATGTTGGAATGAAATTCTAAGTTTATTACCCCATGTTTTATGCTCTTTTTCTTATATCACACCTGTCAGGGAAAGTGATACCCCATGATAAAAATCAATTTACCTAAAAATACAAATTTTACTTAGTTAAAAGCAATGTACGGGGAAACATAAGATCACATCATCAATCCATTTATTTATCTATCTATTTATTTATCTGAAGACAGACTTCAAAAGGAAAATTTAAAGATTGGCTAAATACAGGAGAGAAGGAAACAAAGTTCAAAGTTAAAATATTTTATGAGAGTATAAGGAGGAAGAAGAAAAGGTAGAATATGCATATCTTATATATGTGTGTGCATATATATACACATACACACATATATTAACATATATACATACACATACATACATGTGTGTATGTATATGTTTCTAACTTAGATGATCTTCTAGATATGACTTAGATGATCTTCTACTAAAGATCACATACATACATATAAGGTATATTCCATTTTTTATATGTAAATGTGTAATACATTCATACATTTTTAGTTTTCTTTTTCTATGTGTAATATATATACATATAAAAGGTGGAATATATATATGTTTTGTATATACACATATACATACATATCTACATACATATACTTTAATGTGCATGTTATATAAATATATAATACATATACACACATACTTACATAAAATACATTTACATACCACACATATAAACATGCATATGTGTAATGAGTAAAAAAACAGTTTTTAAATAAGAAGAAATATAAAATTGATATGACCAATTTTTGAGCCTTTATTTTAATGATCGTCAATTAAAAGTCAGCATGGCAATGAAGAGCTGAATATAGATATTGAATTCCTCTGTATTGGGTTGCCTCAGTTTGGGATCAAGATTGCAATCCTACCAGGGTAGTGTGAAAGACTGTCCTGTTTATAACCAGTTGTTGCATGGAGTGAGCCAGGGCTTTTTATTTGAGAAGAAGTATAAAGTTTAGGGAGATTCTGGGATTCGGTACTCATTAGGAGATATTTCTCTTTTGGCCTCTTAGATGACTTAGATGATCTATTAAAGATTTTGTTGATGCATGTACCTAGGAATCTTTGCCCATAGTAGAGACAGAATATGTTCACCATGTAAGAAAACCTGATCAAGAAGATCAGGGGCCAACAGCTTGAACATTGTTAATTAATGTGTACAAAATGCTACCAGTGCTAATGCTGGCTAGGGTGGGTATCTGAGGAAATACATAAAATAAAATTAGAAATAACTAGAAGAATGAAGCTATCTTTCTTTAAAAAAAAGTATTGATGTTAAAAAAGAGTTTGGAGCTTTAGCAATATTGATGCTTCCTTGAAGTTGACCTCAGTAATAGAATTTTGTAGCTAAGCCAATATTTGGGGATGTCCTTCTGAGGGAAATTTGGATTTAATTCTCAATGATTTGGGGAGAAGTTGGCATAAAGTTACTTATAGACAGTGTTGAGAATCAATTAATTTAGTGATAAGGCTGGTATCTTCAAACTAGTAAAATAAATTTAGTTTTGTTTCTCAACATGTCAATTTTCCTGACTGGAGGAACATCTTTTGTCCAATTAATGATTTCTTCATTGGTAAATAAGGCACTATGACTCTCTAGTGGCAGCTGCCTTGAATTTCTGACATACTTTAGGCACCTAGAGTTTCTAATTAGCCTGTTTTAAACAACACTAGTGGTACAGTATTTAACAAATCAAATAGCCATTTCATTTCTTCAATTGACATTTATTTTAAAACATATTACCGTTTTACCTAATGTGACAACCTAATTAAAGCTTTTCATTTACTGTACAAAATGCCAAAAATATCAAAACAGAGTATTAAATTTATTGTCATTTTAAGTATATACTTATTTTTCAAGAAAATAAAATTACTCACTAAAACATTTCCGCACTCACTATTAGGAATATCATTACATCTTTATTTTCCCAATTGGTTCTTAAAACTCAGAAAGGGTGAAATACATATACTTCTTTCGTCAGATATTTGTGACTTAAAGACTGTACTTAAGGATTGTGTTAATGCTTCCTTCACCCAAGTGACCTGAACCTTTTAGTAAATTATGTCCCAATATTAGTTTTCATAAGTCAGGAAACATTTTCCATATGTCATGAAGCATTATCCAAAGAGAGTTTACAGCCACAGCGTTCATACTTTATCACAGTCATATTGACTGAAATGAAAGCTCTTCTCAGTGATAGCACCCATCTGAGAGGTCAGACAAAAGCATTTTTGGCACACTATCGTTCTCTCATTGGGCCAGCCGCCTCCTTGGACTGAAATTGTTTCACAGTCTTTACTAAAATTATTATAAAATAACAGCTGAAAAAATAAAGAAGCTTATTTAGTGTCATCAAAGAAAAATTATCTGTCCTAGAGCAATATAATGCAGTTTAACAGCCAAAACGAACAGCTAGAAATAAACAGAGGCACTAAAAATTGCTGAGGACCACAGAAGCGCATTACTTTCAATAAACTTAAAAAGCAGCAAAGAAAGAAAAAAGAATGGAGATTTGGGAGGCCAAGGAGAGTGGATCACTTGAGATCCGGAGATGGAGACCAGCCTGGCTAACATGGTGAAATCCCATCTCTACAAAAAAAAAAAAAAAGATCTGCTCAGTGTAGTGGTGCATGCCTGTAATCCCAGTTCCCACCTATTCAGGAGGCTGAGGCCAGAGAATTGCTTGAAGCTGAGAGGTGGAGATTGCAGTGAGCAGAGATCGTGCTACTGCACTCCAGCCTGGGTGACTAAGTGAGACTCCATCTCAAAAAAAAAAAAAAAAGAAATGTCAAAACTAGAAAATTATTAATAAGTTGGAAGAGAAACACTGCTATAGGAAATTATAAAAGCATAGCAATGAAGGTAAAAGTAAAATAAAATATATAAGGCTTAAGTAATTAGGATAGAAATCAAGATTGTATAATTTCTGCTGTGTTCTTATACATCAAGTGTTCTTATACATTAAACAAAGTATGTTTACACGTTTAATAAGTAAAAATAAAGGGAAATTAGCTATCATGTGTTTAGAATTTTTAGCCCTAAATTATCATAAGCATTTATAGACTATGATTGGCAAGAACCAATTTGCATGGGCATTATCTTTGACTAGTGAGAGCATTCAATAGACATGAAGTTTGTCTATAAAAAATTATCTATAGTGCCCTTGGTATTGTTTATAAAATAATTCGACATCATTACTACCTCAATTTGAACATTAGCACTCAAAGCAAGATTAGTAAAATAGATTAATTAGATCATACATGATTTGATAACAAGTTTTAATCAGGAAATAACACATTTAACAGCAAATGCACATATTAGGAAGAAATGTATTCTGTTTAACAAATGGCCATAAATAGAAAATAATTACATTCCAGATTTCTATGTTAAACTATAGGATAAATTACTTTTAGAATGCCTGCATTCCATTTGTAACATCCAGCATACTATGATTTCTTAAATGTAACTCTTTTCGTTATAGTGCTTGCATAAGCAAAAGAGTATTTCTTTCCCTGCCCTTCATTACTTCTGCTGTAGTTTAATGAACAAAATTCAGATAATGAAAATTGTTCTTACCCATGGGGTTGTAAGTTAAGTAAAACTGAGGGTAAGAAATTTATCTCTCCGGTCCTCTAGATTAGGAGTGCAAATTTGATTAGCAAAACATATACCTGACAATAAGTATATTAGGCTACCATGAATGACACTAAATATTTTCCTTAGAGACTGGCTGAGAGGCCTGGTTAAGTTTCAAACAATATAAATTATAGATTAAAAGACCTGAAAAATACAACTTTTAAAAAAAATTTATTTATTTTACTTAAGGTGCATACTATATCTGGCATTTCTTCCCATGTTATCCCTCCCTACAGTCCCCTCCCTCCCCACCCCGCACTGTCTCTCCCCTCCCTGCCAACTACCCCCAGTGTGTGATGCTCCTCTCCCTGAGTCCACATGTTCTCATTGTTCAACACCCACCTATGAGTGAGAACATAAGGTGTTTGGCTTTCTGTTCTTGTGTCAGTTTGCTGAGAATAATGGTTTCCAGATTCATCCAAGTCCCTACAAATGACAAGAACTCATTGTTTTTTATAGCTGCATAGTATTACATGGTGTATATGTACTACATTTTCTTTGTCCAGTCTATTATTGATGGGCAATTGGATTGGTTCTAGGTCTTTGCTATTGTACAGAGGGCTGCAATGAACATACGTGTGCATGTGTCTTTATAGTAGAATGATCTGTAGTTCTTTGGGTGTATACCCAGTGATGAGATTGCTGGGTCAAATGGAATTTCTATTTCTAGATCCTAGAGAGATCGCCACACTGTATTCCTCAATGGTTGAACTAGTTTACACTCCCACCAAGTGTGTAAGTGTTCCTATTTCTCTGCATCCTCTCCAGCATCTGTTGTCTCCAGATTTTTTAATGATCGCCATTTTCACTAGCATG